>JAOVVB010243970.1:0-21498 GCA_028570985.1 Heterobranchus longifilis | reverse complement strand
CGAGCGTCTGATATTGCAGCGGATGGCTTTACATCGGAGGTAGTCGAAAGCCCGGTGGGTCTCATACAGACGCTAAAGGTATTATAATGAGACCGGTCTGGGTTTGTTTTAGTTTGTTCTGTCTGTCATTGTGCTGTTTATTGTAATTTACTTTTTTTGTCTTTATTTATTCAATTCTATTTTCTGTGTCTGTGTGTGAAGCACTTTGTACCTGTTTTAAAAAGTGCTTTATAAATAAAGCTTTACTTATTTCGAATACAGACAAGCTAAAACAAGTCAACAACTCTATCTACGCATCATGAAATGAAAAAGTTTATCACGGTAAAACACAAATGACTCTTATAAAAACCATATGCTGGCTGGCAGCAGTATTTCTCTCCATGGTCTGGCCGTCTCACGGAGCAGATCTGAAATACAATGCGGGAGATGATCGAGTCTTTGTGTCAATACATCACCCCAGAAAATTACCTCTTCTCTGCTTGGCCTACTTTAATCTCTAACCCTCTATTGAAAGAATGAACACTCTCTCGTCTGTCCTATTGACAACGTAAAATAGGTTTGCCAGCTTGATTGACAACTTTGTCCACCTGACAAAATGTAATGCAGTCGAGGACAAAAAACAGATCAGGAATTCTTTGGACCCAATCTGGTGCTGCCGATTACATTTTCTCTGCCGTCTTCTTCTTTATTGTATCAGATGGGTCTTTTGAAGTATTGAGGTAGAGTGCTGTATTGTGTAGTCTGTGTGGTTCTGAATGTGTGTCTGTGCGCATGGTTGCATAAATATTTGGGTCCATGTTAGAGAGGTAAAGGATTCCACAAAGCTCAACATAAAAGTCATTAGCATTACATTACACTGACATTTTTTGCATTTGGCTCAGACTTTTATCCAGAGTGACTTAGAATGACAAACAGAAAAAATGTATTCTTCGCTCACCAAAATAACATTTCATACAAGTAGCACTGAGTGTGCAAGAGGTAGAACTGCTCTGATAATATTCATGCGACTGGGATTCATTTTCGTTTTAGCAATTGAATAATTCAGCAAGCTAAACAACAGAGATTGTAGACATCAAAACACACATGCTGCTAAATGCAAATGTCATGAAAACCAATCAAGTACTAACCAGAGGGTATAAATGCAACTATTATATTTCTGAATGACAGATGTGTATGCAAACATGGTTCTTTGGTCCCACTATAGAAGCAAATAGGAAACATAAATACACCACTGAATTCATATTCTACACCATTCATTTGTTCCAAATTCACCTCTTTGAAATCAAAATATTACATTTCTTGATTTGGAAATGTCAAAAGCTGAATTTGAATGGATTGTTTTTCCCAATATACACAAATTCAAGTTTCAGAATTTCCCAAAAATTAGATTACGGTTGTTCAAATTCGAAATATAATATAATATACAAATTCAAAATAGCAACATTCGGGCTATCCAGGCAATCAAACCTGAAGGAAATCAAACTGACTTCTGGCCTATCAGAGCAAGTTTAGCTTTTCTTTAGTATTTTCTCAGTGTATTATACAATTTGACCTGTAGTAGACAATAATCATTTGTATTTTGTATATTGAGATATTTGTATGGATTAGGCTGTAAATATAGGTTTTAAAGTTATTTGTGGGAGTGTCTTCACAGTAAAATGGTGCAGGCAGATTGAAGGTATATATGACAGGTGTAGAAGTGAGACAGGTGTTTTCAGAGAGGGGGTCAGGTTGTGTGTCACCTCTGCTGCTGGAGTCTGCGTCACCTGATGCTGCATTTGTAACTCATTCCACCTGCTGTGTTCGGTGAGAGTTTGTTGGACTTTTTGCAAATTATTCTTGAACACTAGGTAGTTGGTGTTACCGGTGATACACGGTGTTGGGGCATACACCAATTACTTGCCCACCACCCACACTGCTTGCTTAATAAAAATTTAAAAAAAAACTAAAACCCATTTAGTTTATTTTTGCGTATCAGCGCCCACCTCGTGTCTGCTGCACTGTAAAGCAGCAGCACAGAGGAGTTCGATTTTTCACTTTTTCCACAAGATAATGGCGGACGAGTTAGTGTCAAAGTGCAAAGCAAAAGTGAAGAATCAGGTAATTTATATCATGCATCTTTATCGTTTATAATAGAATATCAGTGTTTCTTTTTTTTTGCAAGATTCACTTGCAGCTTGCAGAGAAAATATAAACAGATAGACTACAGTGTTCCATACAGATTACATTTGTTTTTGGTCAATTGCTGAATAAATACTACCGGGTCATGAATAAAATGTAGATGTGTGTCATGTGTGTCTTCCCCCGCTTTCCCGACCAAACAAGAGACATGTACGTGATTTGTTTCTGTGAGATTCAGTAAGTTTCACAGAGAGCCCACATCACTAGACGGGGGAGGGGGAAGCTCCGGGTCCCGACAGGACAGCGGAGATCACAAGATGTTCATTTGGACTTAATTTCTGCTTCTTACAGATCAGTAACCTGTATGAAATGATTATAAGTTGTAACAAGTTGTTAAATAAGTTGCATTTTGTTGAATACAAGCTTTGGAACGAGCGCTGATAATTCCACAGCAGTGTTATTTAATAAAGGATCAATAAAGTTAACGTTAATTACATAAATTTAATGTTTTCATTTTACATTTTGGACAGCGGGCAGAGCAGAGGGGCACTCCCGTCTGGACCCGGCGGCTGCCAAAAAGAGCCCGGAGCACACCCATCCGTGGTGCGTTCACGGTGTATTTGGTAACACCGGCGCTGTCACAGGTTTATTAACCTCACCGTGGCGTCCCTAATGAACACCAATAAAAACATCTTCTTCAGAGCTCTGGGAGAAAATCTCTGCCTGTTGCCTTGTTTTTTTGCACCACGTTTCACACCTCAGTCCTGCTCGCTCATCCTGTTTGTAGTGGTTCACCACCATCAAAACCCTACAATGATGAAAATGACAATCTGCAGTGAGTCATTTCAACACATGGAAGTGTCAAAACCATTTATCTTCATGTTAGCTAACACGAACATCTCAACAGCTGTGCTACATAACGATGAACTGTAGATTTCATGGCCTTTACAGGTGGCGACGCAAATGTCGAAACATTAACACCCATTTTCAATCTGTGGATACGCTGGGCTCATGATGGAGAGAAGAACCAGGATTCATGAATATGTATTTATCAATTATAGTATATGATGCTACATATAAAATCAAACAGGTTTTTTTTTTCAGATTCAAGATTTAAATCTGTGATCTTGAACAGAGTTCAATCATTCAGAGTGTGTAAGTGCACTTACAGCAACATGTTGCTGAATGATGAGGCCACATTTTCACAGTTTCATTAGCAGCTTTGACAGACTTCAAACAATGTTATCTATTAGAAATATGATGCATATTATGTCATTTTTACCGCCTGAGGTGAAAAATGTACAGCTTGTGATTTTTTTTTTCCCCATTAAAGAACAAGAATAAAACAATCAAATACTGTGAAGCTGATGGTGTTAAAACAATTACTGAGTCTATATGCGTGTATCAACACTGTTAATGCTCACTGGCTGAGCTCATATGTCACATCACATGTATTAGCTGGGAAACTACAATCGTCAAATATTTGATCTCAGTTCTGAATGACCTTTCATTGTGCGCCGTGTCAATGCAATTACAGCTTCCAACGAGTGTTAAAATCACAGTCTCCTTCACAAGTCTCCCAGTCATACAACAGTGTCATCCAAATGTGTCAACATAATTGAATTAGCAGAGGATAATGATGGCAAAGCTTGGACAGTGCCAATAATTACAAGATATTCAGATGTGTACCCAGATAATGCTGACGTACTCCAGCTGGAGGGACTGACTGACCTTGTATTTGCATATGTGAAGACATTTTTTCGCTCAGGATACGTGGGAGAGGGTGAAAACAAAAGTTCACTTTGGTGTAGTTCATTGTGCTTGAAAATGTCATTGTAAATTATTAATTTAAATGACACGAACACTGGTGAATGGCTCTGTTTCTGAGGCAGGTGGTAACCTCCCCTGGTTTCTTACCAGCATTCAAAAGCAGAAACCTGTGAGAAAATGTCTTTTCACTCTCCCCAGGTACCGTCACGCTGCCAGCAGCAACAAATCATTATGTGGACGTCAATAATGCCACGTGTCTTATACATTACTGACTGTACAAAACACATTTGTAAAGAAAATGCACCATATTTTCCCCAAATGTTAAAGAAAGGGAAAATAAATCGACTAACAACCTGATTATTGCGCCTGAGTGAGGCAACATCTCTGCCAAGTGCTAAGAATACGGCAAGAGACGGAGCATAAGACAGAGGCAGGGGTTAATGACGCCATTCTTACTCCTTGCCAACATGATCCGTACAGCCATTTCCATTAAGTCATGGTTGAACCTCTTTCATTATTTTACCTGACCTTTGCAAAAGGTTAGTTGTAGTGCAGCTCTGCGGTTATCACTGTTCCTCCAACCGAAACAACGAACATATCAGTTATAGTGAAACTAATACATCATAAGTAAAGCACAGAGGGGCACAAGTCAAGTGGAAAAGGGGTCAATGTTTTAACATTGTTGTGAAACTTAAAAGCATCTTGTAATACCTCATACCATCTAGTTATCTGGTAGCTTTGTATTTCCCGAAATCTGTTCTGTTCAAATAAAGGGGAAGTGTGTCTTCTAATTTAGTCTGTGCTGGGGACAAAATTTAGGGATCCAATCCTAAGGGATCAAACTTCTGGAACAGAAACCTTTTGCTATTCCAACAGGGGATTAAGGTAAGGGGATACTCATCTTAAAGGATAGAATTGGGTTAGGGTAGTGAGTTCTCTCAAGGAAAACTTCTTGCGGAGGTGAGCCAGGCTCTGCCAGCTGGGCTTATGTCTGCACAAGAAACTAGAAGAAGAAAAGGCTGCACGTCAAGTCTTTGTTTGCTGTGAATACCAGTTGTGGTGTGATATTTTACATTGCTGAGGTTTATATTTCTGAGTTTATATTGGGGGGGGGGTCAGTCTTTGGACAGTGCTAGTGGTGGAAGAAAACTCCATTTATTCAGAGTTTTACAAACGTAAAAGAGCAGATAAATCATCTTATAATATAGGCTAGTTAAAGTATCTAAAAGCAGTTGTTGGGCAGCCCATATATATCTTAGCGGTGTCATGATTCTCCAAATCCATGATCCCATTAAGTCTGGTTTTATGCTCTGACATTTATATTTTCAAATTCATCTTTAAAAAGATTAGCATCAAGTGTGATATAACCACCATATGGTCAAATGCTGCAGATCCTGTTTTTGCTTTCGATAATTTAAATTGAAAGTTCACTTCGATCAATTCTTGATTTATAACTGAAATTGTGACACCCATAATATATATAATTTTGGATTATTGTGACTGAATTCACACATGAGCAACATTTTAATGTCACAGATGGTCAAGATGGAGCCAACTGTTTTTATATATTGTTGGATAGTTTAATTTCTAATAATGTATCAGATGTGATAAATGTAGTGTACAGTATTGTATGTATATTTAATATTAGTACATATAACTGAATGTAGCACAGAAAATAAAGAATATTTTCCTCCCAAAATAGCAGAACTACAAAGTACTTAGCACAAAGTAAATGCACTAAATGGAAATACTTCCACATGAACATTTCTTCATGAAAAACATCCTATTGACCGTATGAGCTCAAACATTCATTAGTATTGAAATGTGTCTGAAAGAGCAGCGTGCATGTATGTAGTGAACCCAGTAATGGAGACCACCAGGCCTCACTCTGTCCTTCACCCTATAGTGAAATCTATTCATGTCATACCAAAGAGATCAAACTATATTCTGCTCAGAAATGACAATTTCAAGTTTGGGGACAATAAGCTGGTCAAGGTTGCTGTCTAATAAATGACTTCTTGTCATGTTTGCAGATGCTCAAGGTCCCCTGACGTCCACCAGCTGGGATAAGACACGGTCCCTGAAGCCCATGTCACTATGATCAAGAGCACATAACAGGCAGATGCTTCTGAACTGGCTAACAAAAGCTGTTTATGTGAGACTGCTCCATTGTTTCCCTCCCTTCATCTCTCTCTATCCCCCCCCCCCCGCCATGTTCTTCTTCTTCTCTTACCGTTAAAAACCGGAAGGCATATTCATGAGGGAAGCATAATTAACCAGTCAGGGTTTGGATGACTTCCAGATGGATGAGTTATTGTTGCCATTATTGATACTGGCTGGTATGAGCCCCGCTATCTGGGATTAATGCTGTTAGAATTTAGAAGCCCGACACCATCTTACCACTTAGTCCCATGATGAATAGTGTTAGGCAAAGTCGTTTGCACTGACACTCACTTACTTCCCCTCATTTTATGTACTTTGCTTGCCTTATTAAGGCTCTTACCACTGGCTTAATTGCCTATTTAGAATTCTCCTCTTTGTGACCTAGATGTGTTTTATTTGGTGAATGTAATTAAGTTACCTGTAAATATCTTCGCTCGAGCCCCATCCATCTCTGTTATGCAGGAACTCTATTTTTGTTTTAATTAATTTAATGGCTGCTGTGTCTGGACACTATTAACCTCAATGAAACCAAGAGGAGAAATTGGTTTCGCTTGTGCTAAAGACAAGGCATCTATGTTGAACTGCTGTTCACTAGATGTGTGTAGGTGCACCCAACCTCGGGGCTAATAGGACAAGATATTCTGGCTTTGTGCATTTACATTCCACTATTGTCACAACGTGTATCAGCAAATATCGTGGGGTGTGATAAACTGCCCCAGTGCAGGAAAGGCTCATTTCTGGCTCCAGCGAGAGCCAGTAAGATCATGGTAGGCTGTTTCACGATGTTTAAAAAAAACAAAAGGTGTTAAATTGTCCTGCCTACACTTTTCTGTTGTGCAAATACCCGTTTAAAACTATTTAGACATCCATTTTGAAAGAGAAAATGGTTGTATGGGTTGTATGCAGCCTGTCCTCCGGAAGAAAACGACAGCACGTGATGTTGTTTCCTACTCTGTAATACGACCCGTGTGAGCGTTTACTGAAATAGCGTCCCTACTGGTCAAAGTAATTACGACACGTATTGATGTTTTATTGTTCGGCGTCTCCCTGCTGTGTGGCGCCAAACAGCCAGAAGTAACATGACAAAGTATTTAGAGCGAGAAACACGCTAAGGGCAGGCGGGTGACGAGGGGCTGATGGGTGGGCCAAACAAACACAGGACTTTCACCTAGTGCTGCGTCATGTGACATTCTGCAGCACGCAACACGGATACACGGAAGTGATTTCATGTCTCAGACAGATATTAACCCAAACCATGACCTTTCTTCTAACCTTACCAAGTTGTTTTGTTGCCTAAACCTAAACCTACCGCAACAACGTTCATTTTAACAACATGTTTAAAACCGCAAATGTAACGTTTAGCTATGAGGGCGAAAACGCTCACATGGGTCATATTAGACAGGAGGAACAAATGACACACAGGGTCGTATGGTTTGGAGGACTAAAAGTGGACTAAAACTGTTGGCCTAAAGGTAGAGAAACCACCTGTGATGCAAAGATGTAAAACATTAGATGAGAACAGAGCCCCTCCCCCACAATGTTTCTTGGAACAAAAATATTTCATCTTGGCTTGAATGTTATTTTTACACCATGATGTAATGATGGTCTGTCACTGTGGTCCAGACTGTAATATTTCAACAACTATTGGATGGATTATCATTAGATTTGGTACATTTTATTGATTGTTTCATTGACTGCTGACTCCTAACTGGCTGATAGGGGACGCAAGTGATCAACTACTGCTTCAATTACACAGCAAAAGGCCGGTACCACCTGCTACAGCGTGTGCCTCATATACAAAGTCTAGAGTCCTTACAGCAGTGGCCCGGGTTTGAATCTGACCCATGGCCCATGACGTTTTACCAAAACACAAATATCACTAAAACCAATGAGGGACAGAAGCCTGGGTACTGATGAACTCTGCTGTGCAGGGCCAGGTGTGTATGCATGGTCTGAATGTTTGCATTCATGTAACATGTAAACATCCTCATAGCATAGTTATTGTGATAAAGTTAGCATGTTAGCTCGTGGCTCCACTTTGCTTAGGTACAGCCTCATTGAGCTGCTGGCATGGCTTTAGACTATTTGTCTTGTTCTGTCCATTAATGAGACATTTATCTTCAGTCGTCAGTTTTCTTACCAACAGTGAAAGAGGATCACTTATGATGATGACAGAACTGACCGCGTGAAAGCATCCTCAATATGGACTATACAGTAAGGCTGCAGGTCCATCAGAGTAAAAATCTTTCACACTGAATCTATTCATGTATGTTTTTTAATTTGCACGCTACAAAATATTGTTAATTATCTCAACATCTCACTCTATATCACTACTTGTTCATTGCACATCTGTAAACTTTGCACACTTGTAAACTCTGCACTTTAAAAAATTTGCACACTGGAGTACTCAGTTCATAGCACGATCCATTACATTAATGCAATCTCATTTTTTAATTCTACTTTTATCGGTTTAATAGCACATTCACATATTGCACATACCTGTCAATATTCCCTGTATATATTCTCTAAACAGCTCTCATACACATTCCTACTGTAATATTATTTATACTTGGAGTTAATCACACCACATGTCTTTAGAGCTTTCTTTTTCACTTGTACATATGCTCTTTGCTTTGCTTTTGTTGTTGTTTTATTTGTTTTATGTATACTTTTTGTTTTTGTGCACCATACCATCAAGACAAATTCCTTGCACGTGAAAACTACTTGGCAATAAATCTGATTCTGATTCTGATACTATTAAATAATAAATATAGGCATTAATTAATTGATAAAATGTGAAATAAATAGATATTTTTGTTTGAATTTCCTTCTTTATTTATTTACTTTGTATTAAATTCCCCCTATTTATTAATTTAGACATCATGCATGACTCCCTGGAAAAAAAAACTATGAAAGCTGATCTCAAGAAGTCAGTTAAAGAAATAAGGGAACGTATTGACCTGGAAAACGGTATTGTAAAATCGTGGCTGGAGCAACAAACTTTCTAATAAATTTGATCCTGATATGAGAAACAACAGAACTGTAAAATCCTCCTGCGTCACCGGTGTGGCAGCATTTGCCTTCTGAGTTTTGTAAACAAACAACAAAATGTGTGCGAGCACTGACAACTGAACTTAATGGTGCGTTCAGTTGCCCCTCGTTAATTCCTGGTGCGTTCAGGTAAACTTGTGAAGAAGAAAGACATTTAAAAAGAAAGTAAAAAGTTACTTATCACAGTAACGCATTACTTTTTGGTGGATGTAACTAGTAAAGTCACTGAGTTATGTTTAGAATTTGGAGGATGTTGGTATCTGTTCACAATGCACAATGTTTACATCCTAATATCCATAGGACCAAGTAACTATAGGGCTGTCCTCGATTAAAGAAATTCTGATCGATTAGTTGATTTAATCGACAGATCTGTAAAACTGAGTTTCTCCACAAAGAATCATGCAAAAGCACCACTTTAAATCTTGTGTTCACCAGAGATGTGCTCATACGTTTCTTGGAAATAAGTCATTCAGCATGAAAAAAGCATAAAAAATGACTAATCATTTAAAGAAATCTTAGTCGACTAAGACCAAAACAACCGATTAGTCGACTAATCGGCTAAGAGGGTGCAGCCCTAGAAATGATTAGTTGATTAATCGATTAGTTGATTGACATTTTTTTATGTAAAAATTGATGGTTCCAGCTTCTCAAATCAGAAAATAGTTTGCTTTTCTGTCTTACTTTGTATACAAAATAATATCTTTGTTTTTTTACTGTTTCTTAATAAAACATTTCATGGCTTCAACTTGTGCTCTAGAAGATTTTTCTCAGTTTTCTGATGATTAAATCAAGAAAAAGCACCACTTTAAATCTTGTGTTTACCACAGATGTGCTCATACGTTTCTTGGAAACAAGTCATTCAGCATGAAAGAAGCATAAAAAATGACTAATGGACTCAAGAAATCTCAGTCAACTAAGACCAAAGCGACCGATTACTCGACTAATCGACTAAGAGGGGGCAGCCCTCCAAGTAACCTTTAAACTGCTGCGAAGCATGATTGAATTCCCTGTATGGAAACACGCATTGGGAAAACAAGCAGCAACGTTATTAGAATCTAAATGTGACTTTCCTGCAGGCTGCTCCATGACACTACAATATAAGAGGAAAGTGGTGTCGGGGGAGGGCTCGGGAACAGTGTGGTATACAAAAATTAAACAAAGGAGGTGCTTTTACAGCAAGGTAATTAGGGTGTTTATGGGAGGAGAGAAGGTTCCTGATGGCACAGCGAGAGAAGAAGAAGATCGAGGAGGGAAGAGGGGTAAACTAAGGCTCATTGTTAGGCAGGTGATTTACGAGAGTACAGGGGCTCCTGGGCCCTGCCAGTGGAAGGATAGATCTTCTGTCGCTATAGCACCCTTAGCCCTTTGTTTCCATTGTGCCTAGACAGGGCTAAAGGGGGCGAGGAGGGGGGGAGGGGGGGAGCTGTGGGGATGAAAGTGGGTGGAGGGCGGCTGGAGCGATTGTGGGTTGAGTGCTGTCGTGCCATCGCAGGGCCGGGGCCTGTACATCTTCAGCACAGACAGCAGCGCAGATCAAAGGCTGCACTGTTCCCTCTCTCTAAAGCTCACAAGCCTTTGAAAACTTCCCACAACATTTGCACAAGGGGATGATATGCCTCTGCAACGCTAGAAGCCCGCGGAATATAGCATCTGAATACCAAACACCAACATTTAATGATACCCACAGTGCGAGAAATTACCCCGCGTTTGCTTTTTCCATGATGATTGTCACGCGCCGCGAGATTGGGACGCGCGCGCGTGCCGGGCGGCGGTCGCGGGTGGATAGATTAGGCGTATATGTATGTGAAATGAGGTCACCTTCTCCCTCAGCTCCAAACAGACGTGGTTGTCTGAGTGCCGTCTGCCTTTCTCCACAGACAGAACTGTCACGATGCGCCACTTGACCTTTCGGAGCCTTGGAGATAACGCTCCTTCGGGCAAAAATCAATTACCACAGGCAAACGCAAAATCAAATGAAGAAAGGGTATGATCTTAGCATGTGAGGGGTCACATGTCGGGGCTGTCGATGGACGCAGATTGAAAGGCGCCTTGGTCCGTGTCACTGAACGTCTGCTGATAATTTCATCAGGAAAGCTAATGGAGTGTCCGACAACATTGTTCTGATGTTTCTCACAGCACGGCGCAGCGTAACCACTCTAATTCTCTTCCTTGGCTGCAATTCATAAAGTGTAATATTGAAGTGAATGAGGATCAGAATTCAATTAGTAAGGTCTTGGAAAGTAGGGCAGTGCTGTTTACAAGAGCCTCTCCCATACTCATTGTTCCAATACAATGGTCACAGCGTCTTGTGGGGGATCTACCTTTTTATACCCGGTGTTAACATCATACAGGGCCAAATCAAATATCATAAAGTGATATTTGAAACATGTCGAGCCAGAATATTCTGTAATCCTATTCAGTTGTGTGCACTCCAGCTAATGCTGGTCTCACATGGTGGGTATCGAATCAAGTAGGGAAAACAAAAAGGTATCAAATGAAGTACTCTATCTGTCGGTATCACTTTAACCCTCTGAAAACAGACCTCCCTCTTATGGATTGTTAAGAGATATTTTGTTAATGTTTCTATATTCAGAAATCTTTTGGATCAATATGTCTTGTTGTTCTGTGTTTATTTAGTAAAATTTGATGAAAGACATGTCAGATTTCAAAGCATTTGAAGGTACTCCAAGAAATGATATCACAATAAGCAAAAAATACAGATGTAGGCACTGGCAGACCATTTCTATTGCAGAGTTCAAAGGGTTAAGGGTACTGTTATTGGTACTGATATTGTTTCATAGCAATCCATATAATAGTTGTTGAGATATTTAGGTCTGGAGCAAAGTGGTGCACCAATGGCATGGCTCCAGATAGATGTCGACTGAACAATTCCAACTCTCTGTAAAGTGACTAAATAGACTAAATGGCCCTTACAAAGTGCCATTTGTAAGGTACAAAGTGTGTTAAATGGGCTAAATAAAATATTGAACACTGGTAAGTGTATGGCAAATGATCATTTATAATGTAATGAATTGGAAAATGAATATATGATGCTTGGAAAATACTTGTAAACAACTCATATATTTCTAAATCATCATTCAAATCATCAAAGGAGAAATTATTGTCACAACCCGATCTGTACAGGAAACATGAGCCGTTCTACATGCGTAAAAAAAGTCAGCGTATGCGTAGAATATGACTGTTCTGCACATGCGGCTCTCATCAATTGGTACTGCACATGTGCAACTCCCAACAGACATAGGAACGAAATGAGATGACTTACTCGTTAGCTTTTTCCATCATCAGCTCAGGAAAAAAACAATGTTTAATTCAGAAGGTTAAAAGTGGAAAATCTAAAATCAGTAGACCAGTAGATGACAATATCCCCTGGGGACCATGCATGTGTGTACCAAATTTCTTGGCAATCCATCCAAAATGCTGAGATTTCATTTCATGTCATATTTCAGTTGGGACCAAAGTGGTGGACCGACCAACCAACCAGGATTGCCATCTCTCGAGCCGTGCCACTAGATTGGCTAAACACTATTCCCTAATATGCAACAATTTTTACGTTCACATGAACATTAGCTAGAAGATTTGTCACCAAACCCAACACCTTGAAACCCCACAAATCTTCTTGACTTTAAATTTGAAGAGGAAATGACTGCTATATTTTCTGTATAACACTGTCAAGCCATCACTTTATGATTTATTGGAGTCATTTGGCCGCAGTCCAGGGCCATGCCTCACTCCACATCCAGGCTGTACTGGACAGAAGAGCCTGCAGTCTGAGAGCAGAGACACACCAACCCCACACCAAACAACTAGAGGCTAGAGGCTCCGTCGGGCCAATAAAGTTGCACCTGAACACACCGCAAAAACTACAGTCAACAGCCAACATTCAGCGTCTAAAGCGTCTCTGATTACATGAAACAAAGCAGCATTTGAATCATGCTGATCAGCTGCTCTTCAGTTGTTTCGTTCCAGATGGTCATGTCCTTTAATATTCAGCCGTCCCCGGCATTGTTACAAGCTAACTAACATTACTGAATGACTGGCTAGTTAGCTAGCATGCTAATTCCACCATGCTTTAATGCTACACTGGTTACAAAATGAAAATGGTCTGAACAAAGTTGTCAATAGCAATGTGCTTTCCTATGCTGTGAGTGTGTGGATGAAACATTAAGTTGTTAAATTTTACTCATTTAGCGGCTGGCTGGCTAGTTAGCAGCTAGCTAGCTAGCTTGTTAGGGGGCTCAGTTCTCAGTCCAGCACTAGAGAGGCAGTGAAGTCTACGGTCTTTAAATTAAGTTTTATAGACACAATGCACAAAAATAGATATTTGAATAGTTTGAACATAATTTTTGGACACTTTTGATGCCCTGTCATGTAGGAATGATCAGATGAAGATGCAAAATGACGAGCCTTCTGTGTGCCGTCTTGACTTTTTATGTTTGGTTTTCATCACGTCGGTTTCTGATGCCGATTCAACATGCTGAATCGGCTGAAAAGCAGACGACTCGGGCCGACCAGTGCTAATGGTGCGGGACACACCAATGAAACTCGGGCGACAGACGCTCACCAACGCCTGCAAACTGACCAACGGCCGACCGTCAACTTGATGTGTCTGGCCCTTAAACTCAACAAACTGAGGGTGGGGGCTTGATGAAAACAGAAAGTAGTGTTGAGAGTTTTAGAGCACTGTTTGAAGTGACCAATAATACAATGCTGTGCTAATGTTTGTGAAATAATCTGCACCAATCTCTGTGAACTGAAGATAAGATTATTTGCTACTCACTGGGCCTGCACTCTCTAACCACGCCTGTGTTAAAATGCTGACAATACTGATCTAAATGATGAAGGCAGATTAAAGTGTTAGTTGCCCTCTGATGTTTGGACTCAATCTGTTCCGTGTAGCGGAGTGCTATTTAGATCAGTGGCTTATCACTCTCATTAGGCGTCTATTTGAATCTGATTTCATTAATCAGACTTGGTCCACTTTTGCTTTTCCAACCCTAACTTTAAATAATGGCAGCCCTCATTGAGTCTGGCCCTGGGGTTGTGAATCTGAGCCCTCTGTTACTGATCCATGATCCATTTTAATCCATCATGCAGCCTGGGGAGTGTGTGTATGAGTGTGTGGGAGACTAAGCAAGGAAATAGAGAGAAAGAGAACAACCTGATGCATTCTTCATCACTCATACCAGTGGTGCCGCCAGGAATCTATTTCACAGTTCGCACAAAATCTGCTGCTGGTGGCTCAGTGGTAGAGTGCTTGCCCCATATACAGAGGCTGTGGGTTGGACTCCTGCTCGCAGCACTCAGATAAAATAAACTTTTTGTCCATGTGCCGTGAGCGAATCTGGTATGAAAACACACTGATAATCTATGATAAACCATGTAAAACACATATATGATATAAATGATCTGATTGTGATAAATGATCAAATATGCATCCCCTGTGATTTTCCTGCACGTGCTGCTCTCCTGGAATTACCTCCGATTTTTACCTCCACATGATGACATTTCATCCACTATGTTTATTAGAAATAACCTAGTGTCACTACTGTTTGTGATTGCGCTTTTAAAATGACGTCATCATCCACACATTTGTCCGTTGTGCTTAAACCATGTGAGCCTCTGTGTGTGTGTGCTCTCGGACATCAGACACACAAAAACACACAGCCTGTACACCTGCACACACAAATGGAGTAAACAGCAGAGGAGCAGAATCGCTTGTTGACCAGCACGGAGAAATGCGCTTCTGATTGAAACGGCCAGGCTACTGCTCGCCAGCGAATTTTCTGATCACTGTTTTGCAGCAGTCCCCAACAGTCCCAGTAACAACAACAGCAGATGACATCACCAGACTGACTCTGAATTCCCAACTGTACAAAATAACTAAAAACAAATGTACGCAGGGTGCATACAGGATTACGGCTGACGATGCCACTGGTATCAAGTGTGATACAACTGCCACATTTTGTACCACACTAAGACCATATGGTCACATTTAAATGTATTTAAAAATACAATAACTTATTGCACCAGTCAATTGGGAACAAACTGATGGCAGAAGGGAACTGTACAACAGCTTGTGCTGACACGCTGCTTTACCATCCATTGTTTGTTTACAAAACTCACGGGAAAGGCATGTTTCCACACTGACACGGTGACTTCAGGGAGGGATTTTACAGTTCTGTTCTTTCTCCGTTATTTTCAACTCCGTGGTGTCTCAACACTATGCTAGTGGTGGTAAGCTAACTGTTAGCTGTGTCTTTAGCTGCTGACTTCTGCATGTTCCAGTGTTGTTTGGCTTTAAGCTTTTTAACTGTGTTTAAACCAGCTATTAGCTAACGGTAGGTTAACGTTACCTGCTGCGTACGTACCCAACCCTAGTTTGCAGTCTGCTGTACTTTTGTCATCATTTATCTGAAAATATCTCCACACTGCCGGCATTACTACCGCCTACCCGTTCAATTGAGGAGAGGTGAATCACGTTGCTGTAAAGTGGTATTGGTTGCTGTATAGTATCTGAGTAGTTTTACGAGTATGAGTACATGTGCACAGTATCGGACCAGATATCGATACCAGTATCGGTATGGGTGCATCCCTACTTTTAATAAAATTACAGATTTCTCTGGGTTTGAACATGATTGGAAACATTTGGGATAATACACAACTCAGCAACATATATACAGGGCTTTTCACAAGATATGGAGTAGCCAGCCAGTGGGTAAAAGTAGCCAGCTAGGGGGGTTTGGTGGCATACTTCAACCCATTCTAATGTCACTATTCCATCATATACACTGATCTTAATTATTGCAAACTTTAAAAAGTTTGTTTGTTTGTAAACATGCAGTGAATTATTATAAAGGAGAATTAGGCTTCTTGTGCATTTTAGCCCACACAGTCTGGAAATACTGAATATTTAAAACTAATTAAGAATCACTAGACCTGATTTATCTTTTTTTATTTTTTTATTTATTACTTAATTGTAAGGTTCATCAAGACATGCCATGGTTAATGTGTTGTTTTAGTAGAAACATAAATGCACTCCCATCCAATGAAAATAAACAATGTTATTTTAAGGGGTAACAGGTTTCTAATCCAATGTTTTATCCAGCATTGGTTTTAAATGAAATTATTAATAAAATCAGTCTATGCTAAAAAATGACTAAAATAGGAAAACATGTGAATCACTTGACGCAAATCATGTGAATCCACTAAATCATAAATTAACGAATTGTTGTAAAAAGTGCAATGTAAATAAAGATATTTAATTCATTAAATTAAAATGTATATAATGAAGTAGCTGGCTGGACTTAAATGTGTAGTCAGCTGTTTGGCTGGCAGCTGACGTTTATGAAAAACCTCTGTATATAACATAGGTCTAGTCGTTTTTAGGCATTTTAATGTGGAAATGTTACATATTATATTACACTCCACCTGCAACAAGTCATTCTACTTTGATTTCCTGTGTTTCCTAAAATAACTTCTGCTGCTGCACAGAGAGAGCCCTATAGAAAGATCTAGAGACAAAACAACAGGTGTTTTTTTCAATCAAAGATGAGCAAAGTCATTGTAGGTAGCCAACTACTGTGTGTATTATCTGTGTATGATCACTGCGGTGTGTTCAAGTGAGGCTGCTGTCAGTGGGGAAAATTGTTCCCTCTTTTACAGTGTACAGGCTCCCTGTATGACTGAACTCTGGTGAATATTGAGAATGTTTTTCTTTTAGCTCGCTGATATCAAACCGTGTTGACTATGTGCAACTGTGATATCAAATACAACACAGTATGGGGGGAATAAGAAAAGTAAACCAGCAGAATATCAAAGCACAAATATTCTAGTTAGTACAGTAGCCTTGTTCTGGTGTATTTGCCTTCTTGGATGTGGAATATTCTATGGACATGTTTTGTTGGGTACACAAAAGTAGTCTGAAATTAAAAATACACTGACAGTCTTGTATAATACACTCGGAAAGACAGCACAATTTGAGCACAATTTCCATTAAAGGAATAATTAGTGTTTGTGTGGAAATAGCAGCTACATCTGGTACAACACATCTCCTTTCTTTGTATGAGAATAACATTTTGTTTTTTTAGATGGTCCCCTGACAAATAGATATAATGAACAAAACTAAAAATTCACCATTTTGGGAAATACAGTTTTTGCTTTCTTTCTGAGAGTGAGATGAAAAACCTCGATACCTATCTAGGGCTGCTGCGGTGAAGGAATTTCCCCTGCTGTGATTTAGGGTGGCTGAACAGCGCAGTATGCGGTATTATTACATCTATTGCACATATGGTATAGTAGGGTCTAAAAACTAATTTCCGTGACCACTCTCTGGCTAAGATGTTTTGATGATTGATTTGACTTCTATGGAGCAAAGAACTACCTAACCTAAAAATGTAGCCCCCAGGTCCCTCACAAAAATCCTGGGATTTTTTTTTGTGAGGGGCCTGGGGGCAATTTTTTTTTTATAAAGGGTCCATTGAAGTCAAATCAATCATCAAAACATCTTAGCCAGAGAATGTTCACAGAATTGAGGTTTTGGACCCTACTAGTATGTAGATTGATGCACATAAGCACAACTTCCGCCCGGAAACTTTGAGCTGCCTGCTGTGAGCGACACCAGAGGGTGGCTGAGTGAAATAAGGAGATGAGCAGTGGGTACACTGGTTCCTCCTCCTAAATGGACGGTAAGTGCAAAGATCCGACACAAGGTGCTGAGGTGGAGACTCGATAAGGTAACATAGCACGTACTAGGGATGCAATTTAAGACCAAGTACAAGTACAAGCACTTACATTTTGGTACATGCCTCAGTGCTGGGCCTCAGACAGGTCCTTGACAGAACCTTGCCTGGTCAGTGGCTGGAATTAAATTAATTTAAATTTAAATGTAATTAAATTACGTTTTTTTTGTGAAGGAAGCACCACATCATGGTAACACCCTGCAAATGAATGAATGGGCGTGTTTTAGTGGAATCTAGACACAACCTGGGACAGGGGGAGAAAACTCCCACCATCTGAAGGTGTGCTGGGATTAGCTGGGATTTTTTTCTATACCGGTACCAAAATGATACTTTTAAAACTGAACCGGCACCTAAACTGTGCCTGAAAGAATGCTTTAAAAAGATACAAGGTTACATGGTATCAAGTGCGATGAAGGCCTAACTGTGTAACTAGTGTTTAAGATAAAATTGAAATAATGTATTTAAAATTTGTCAGCAATAACTTATTTCACCAGTCAATTGGGAACAAACTGATGGCAGAATGGTTCTTTGAAAAAAGGTAACGCCTGCACACTGACTCCATCCAGAAGGGTTCTTTACAACAACAGCTTGAGTTTCTCAGAGTTCACCTGAACGCACCACAAATTAAGGAGGGGCAACTGAATGCACCATGTCCCATCAGTGGTCAGTGCCTGCACATGTTGGTTGTTTGCTTTCATAACTCAGAAGGCAAATGTTGCCACACCGACAGGGTGACTTCAGGGACGCAGGGGGATTTTACAGTTCTGATGTTTCTCCGACTCCGGCAGTGGTGTTTGGAAAAGTACAGCTGCAGGCTAACTGTTAGTTGAGAGTGAAATACAACCATTTTAGATCATTTAGCTTTAACGTTACCTGCTGCCAAATAGCCATAGTTTTCAGTCTGCTCTACTTTTGTCATCATCTTTTATCTTAAAATATCTCCACACTGCCAACATTTCTGCTCCTTCGCCTCCCCATTCAACTGACGTGAGGTGAACGTCACATTGCTATAAATATCGGTGCGGTAGTATCGGAGTAGCTTTACGAGTACGAGTACAAGTACATGAGCACAGTACCGGCCCCGATACTGGTATCGGTGCATCCATAGCACATACGAAATAGAATGATATCGATCTTACTTATTCTTGAAAATAAAGCAAACATGCGTATGTCCCAAAATGGTTGATGAAAATGACAACAGATATGTTCTTCATATTTGCCTGGAAGCATCGCTAATGGTCATGTATCCTCTGTGTAAACTGTGCAGTGATATTATGGCATCTTCTAAATATTATTTACCTTAGGGTATGGGTATTGCTTTCCTTTGGGGTATGTCATGCCGGTGAAGCGAGGTAAAGCCATGTTGGGCACCAGACTGTCGTTAAGGACGAGGAAGGCCAACCTCTCTCCGTCAGGTGACCACCAGTGTGCCACGTGGGTCTGAAGGATCTCCTCTGTTTGGAAGGAGACACAGGATGAGTTACATTCTTTCAACAAATCCATCTTGAAATGTAAGGATCAAAAAGAACACAAAATAACTAGGTGCTGAATGCTAGCTTCACTATGTGTAGAATTTTGATTTGATTATCGCATTTTTTTGACACAGGGCACCACAGTTGGAAATGTTTTCTACTTATAGCAGCTTAAATCACAGTATAGTTCAGCTGTGTACTGTACATTGAAGTTATGATTAAATACATTACTGTGTGGACATTTATTTCTGTTATTGACATTGCATTATGAATTAACCTTAGTATTGAAGTTGAAATGTAGATGACACAAAGACCTGCAGTGTTGCACTTGTTACTGAAAAATAGTAATTAGTTAGTTACTAGTTACCTCATTACAAAAGTAACTCCGTTACTTCACTAGTTACTTCCACCAAAAAGTAATGCGTTACTGTGATAACTTTTTTGTTACTTTTTAGGAGTTTACCTGTACACACCACAAATTAACAAGGGGCAACTGAACACACCATTAAGTTCCATCAATGGTCAGTGCCTGCACACATCTTATTTGTTTACATAACTAAGAAATCAAATGTTGTCACACCGGTGATATCAGGGAGGATTTTACAGTTCTGTTGTTTCTCCGTCATCTCTAATTTGAAAAATGTACATATTTATTTTAAAAAAGTGCTTAATTTTAGAAAATGAAAAGAAAGAAACAATAATTTGAATTGAATACCACTGCTCTAAACTACAGCTTGTATAGCGGGTTCCTTAAAAGAACCAGTCTTCTCAAAAAATGAACAGTGAGTGTAAAAAGGTAAATCTTCTGAATTGGCTTGAACATATTCAGCAGACGACACAGATCTGTGTCACTTTGGTAATTCTATAGGTTACTGTTTACATCCCATTGAATGCAAGTGATCTTAAATGTTTAAATGTATTCTAATTGTCATTTGATATAAATTGACTATAAAAAGTCTTATGTAGTCCTTTATAGTTATACACAAACACACTCTTCAAATACAGAACCACTGAAGTGGGAAAACAAAGCTAAAATTACAAAAGAGGTATTAAATTAAGTCACAATTTTGGGGTTAACCATCACTGATTGCTACATCATTATACTTCACAAATATAATTAAGAATAAAAGGAGAAAAAAAAGCATAGAAAACAACATTTGGTTGCTTGCCTTTATAGAAGATTTACATAATATTCTTTTCTCCTGAGAGATTGGCCAAATTCTCTAGGTGCATGCAGTGTGTGTTTACTTAAGGCACATAAAACAGCTCCTCACAACCAGTGGGGAGATATCGGCACTAGAACAAACATCATGAATATTTAATCACTGCCTTTTATAAGGTGATGTTTCTCAACACAGGCATTTACAGTTTAATGAGGCAGTCTGCCAACACATTGAAAATTAAGTTAGGTATTATTATCTGTATCATAGCCATCTTTAAATCCCGCTGTGGCAATACAGTTCCTCAACACATCATTATCTGTCATCAAGTTCCTGTTTGTCATTGAGATTCTGGCACGGTTTCTTCACAGAAAAAACAGGAAAAGGTCTGAAATGCATGCTATGGCTAGTGTTGTCCTTACACTGTGTTCACACTATAGACGGTAAAGAATAACGGACGTAGCAACAGTGAAGTCACCCATTGGTTGTGTGACCATATTTGGAGGGCAGAGCTGGGGAGGATGGTGTGGCTAAGCTAGTGTTGTCTATGGTTTCAATGATGCTGCGCTAAGCTAAATGCTTAAGAGGAAAACTCAATCGTGAGTCATCCGGCAGAGTTTTGCCGGGTAAACAGGGACCTCCGGGCGCTGGCGCCATTCATCTGCATGTATGGCAGTACACAGAGCCAGTTGAAAATCAGCAAACTTTCCCTTAAGTTACCAGCTAACACTAGCGCTAGCTTGGTTAGCAAGGTGCAAACAATCATTTTAAGGCGACTAATTAACTTTCATGAAGTGAAAGCAGACTGTGAAAGGTTCAAAGTTCTAAGACTAAAACATGGACAACACTGTTGTCCATTTTAATGTGCACAGTGCCGTGGATATGCATTGCTACTGTAAGCCTCTATCTTGATTAACAGCAGGGCTGTATGCTTACTTTTTTAAGTGGTAGCATTGGTGCTAGCAAGCAAAAACAATCAGTAGCACAAAAATAAAATTTGTC
>JAOVVB010243951.1:0-21505 GCA_028570985.1 Heterobranchus longifilis | reverse complement strand
CTCTGAAGAGTCTCATCCAGGACTCATCTACACCCATGGAGTCAGGAATGATCAGTGTGAGAGGAAAGCCAACACACAAACACACACCTGTGTCTACAACCTGCCAATGGAGAGCCTGACTGTTTCTCATACTGGGACCTACTACTGTGCTGTTGCCTCATGTGGACACGTGCTGTTTGGAAACGGGACCAAGCTGGACTTAAAGCGTAAGTAACATTTCATATATAGTCTAGTTATGATTATACGTCCTCAATATTCTACAGCTCTGTAACATCTCCTCTCGTCTTGATCTGCAGATGAAGTCGACTCTTTTATCTTGGTGTATTTCTTGAGCGGAGCTTTGGCTTTCACCGCCATCCTGGTTGTTTTACTATCATATGCAGCATATACAATGAACAACAGAAACAGCTGCCAATGTACAGGTCTGTACAACTGTCATTTATTACTTTTGATGGTGTATATTAATGTACTTAATAGTGGAAGGGCGACCATTTGAAATTGATACAATTAATAAAGTTAGCCAAATCAAGATAAGAGTGTCAGAAATCTACATATTCCAACATGCTGATTACCACATACCATGGGAATATATTTATAGTGCATCAGCCGTAAATCTCATCAGCAACGCAAATTACAACTTCAGATTTTCAGTCATCAATTTATGGGCGTCAGTCACCACAAATATTAACTAAGAGGCTGTTGGAGAGTTGCAGACTTTACACTGTTAAATCGTGCTGGTGTTACAGTATGAATTTTAGTATGTGTCTTTAATAATTAATTTATATTTATATGTGCTGTGTTACATTTTCCATTGTATTTGGGTAGTAGGCCTATAGTACTCATATAAGTCATCATTTCTTCATTTTCTTTTTTTTTTAAACCAGAATCAAGATCTTCAGCTGCCTTGCCTCTAAATGTAGTGGTAAGTATTTTTCATGTATTCTTCACACAAAAACATACTGTATAGGGGATGAAAAAAAACAACACCTGTGCAAATTATTGCAGTTCAGTACAACAGCTCTGAAATACATAGCCTATTGCATTTGGTACTGACCTACACTGAACAATTAAGATTTTTTGGTTCATAATATTCAATTAAAAACAACTTTAAAATGGTCACAGCTAAAACCAATCAGGTCTTGAATTAGATTTATGAATTGAGTGTAAGTGAAAGTAAATTGTAATTCCAGACTGTCCTCCAAAATATGACCCATATTGACATTTTGTTAGGCGGCACACTCTAGTAGCTAGATATTATGGTGCCAGAAAGCCGGAAGTAATGAAAGGCAGTACAGTTGGAAGTACGCGTTCCGCCTCATGGTACATGTCACGTCATGTGATGTCCCTCGTCATAGTATGTGATTTAACACATCAAATATAGTGAGTTTAACCTGGAGGACTTATTGTGT
Organism: Heterobranchus longifilis; assembly: GCA_028570985.1. Lineage (NCBI taxonomy): Eukaryota > Metazoa > Chordata > Actinopteri > Siluriformes > Clariidae > Heterobranchus > Heterobranchus longifilis. The sequence continues at coordinate 20,096 of JAOVVB010243951.1, read as the reverse complement.
AATTAATTTGACAAGTATGGTGCATAAAATCTAAAAGCAGTCGTTCATTCTTTAGTTATGGGTTGTTTTGTTCCTGTAGTTGAAATGGCCTATTTGTAAAGCGCAAAGGTAGGCCTACTATTTTATATCAGTGTGGATTAATCTTGTACAGGTGTTGCTGTTGGCATGTTCAATACATGTACAGCATAAGTGATGTGTATTAATATGGTAATTAAATATTAAAATTATATTTTATTACCAGGATTACCAGGAAGATTCAGACAACCTCCATTACGCTGCTTTGAGGGGACACAAGGTCAACAGATCAACAAGACAGAGGGACGACACAACAAGTGAATGTGTGTACTCCAGTGTAAGGCACTAGAGCTGGAAACATTTACTTTGTTTCTGTGTAAGAAGAAATTGCATATCAAGCTGTATAATATTTTCTGAAATAGGAGCATTGCTGCCAGATTTCACCTCAACATACCGGATGTAAAGTCTTGCCTTGCAATAAACTAATAAAACAAGTGCTTTCAACGGCCAGGTTCTGCGTCGTCATTCAGAGTGTGTACATGATCACAGAAACTGACTGTCTGCTTAATACCGCCTACTGACACTTTGCCATAGTCATATCTCATTTCCTGGGCATCATTTTAACACCGGTAGCCTACAGTGAGCACATGTCATGGGGCAGCACATTAGCAGATGCAATTTTTGCATGCACATACAAAAAAAATAGAGAGATATGGATCTTCTTTTAGCCTCAGTGTGCTCAAAGGTCAAAGATTCACTCTCAATATACTTTGGTCGTGTACTTCTCTAGGACCCTCTGCTCTCTTTGTGGTTTCAAACAGGAAGTCAGTGATTTCATGCACAGCAGTGACACAGTATAACACAGTATATAATAAATGTCAGCTGGTCCACCACTTTGATCCAGAATAAAATATCTCAACAACTATTGGACAGACCCTGGTGAAGGCCTAGTCAGGTCTATATGCATGTGTCTCTTCTTTCTAAGTATTAAAGAATAAAATAATTAATCAACCAGAAGACGAAATGCCTTGAGTTTCCTTTCCAGGGATATTTGCATCTACACATTTTTAGAAAAGACCTCCTGGATCCTGTTTTTGTTTTAACTATTGAACAGATTAAGATTAAATTCAGTGCAGACATCCATGGTCCCCAGAGGATGAATCCTACTGACTCTGGTGATCCCCTGACTTTTCCTTTAGCGCCACCATGTCTTTGACATTTTTGGTTGTATGTTCCATGTCTCGACAACTAGCCTATAAAATAGATTTCCTTGGAATTTGGTGCAGATATCCATGGTGCCCAGAGGATCAACTCTGGTGACTTTAATTGGTCTGTCCTCCCAAGAAAAACAACAGCATCAGGTGTTTGAGCAAGTGCACTAAAACAAAAATATGGTTCCATTCAAGTTACAAAGCTCTCTAGCCCTCTATGAAGTAATGTGACACTATAATAGAGCGACAAAGTCCATGGGAAAACCACTCATTGCTTCCTGTTTTCAACTAACCGTCACCATTTTTTAAAGCATGACCACAATCGTTTCCTAACCTAAACACATCGTTATAATTGACATTGTCATTTCAACCCAAGCAATGTTATTTCCCTGGACAAAGTATGTGCCTAAACCCAACCAAACCTTAACCATAGCATCATAAAACTGATTTATTTTCCAATTGTGTATTGTAAGAGTTTTGGAAGAACACACGCTAATATTGGCATCCTGCCAATAGGTGTGTCGGATCAGAAATTCAGTCATTCTAAAAAGCAGACAGTCTATGTATTTTGTCATTTCATTTGGAGGACTTTATGGTTGTTATGTTGCGTGGGATGAGAACAAAGATCTCTGTGCATAGTTAACACCACAGATTACATGAAAGACTGTAGCATGATTGTGTGCAGCTTTACCCTGCAAGGCACAGATTGGCCTATACGTCAGATCAGGTCTTAGTGGGGTGTGTTATTGGAATCTAATTCTATGAATGCACACAAGAAATGAAGCAGTCACTACATTGCAACACTTTACCCCCATGCTTTAGCTTTGTGTCTCTGTCAGTGCAGCAGCTGTGGTTTTCAGCAGGATGTAGACGTGGTTGTACTCCCACATAGATGTTCCTTAAGCCAAAGACCACTAAAACAAAACAAAGGCTAATACTAACACTAATACCAGTAATAAAAATGCCAATACTAGTAAAACTACTCATGCAATTTGTAGAACACTACTTAGTTGAAATACTAGAGTACTACTTTGAACAACAACAACAACAACAACAACAACAACAACAACAACAACAACAACAACAACAACAGATAGAATATGCTAATTGCATAGAGCATTTTGAAAGATTAAAAAGTGCTCTAACAAGCAGATAGACATTTAAAATGTATCATTAATTTTATTATTAATAATTAGGCTAATAAAAATACAAATACAATCTTGAAGTTCATAGGCAGGTGATTTAAAGTATTTGAGACTTGGGTTAGTTCAGCAAAATTCTACAAACCATAAACAAATAGATATTCAGTCCACTCAGTTCAGGACGATACATCAGTAAATATTCTCCATTTTTATTAATACTTAACATTACTGTAACTGATGCTTTTCTGACAGATAAATCATCAGACCTGCATGTTACTGTATCTGCCGGACATGATGACGGTTAATCCACTGCCAAGTGTTGAGCATAATTACACGAGCCACTGTAAATCATTACTGGTGTATTGTATACCTGTAATTTATTTTTCCCCAATTTTAAATATGGTACCAAGATAAAGAGCCATTATTTTTTTCAAATGCCCCTCGCCGTGTGAATCTTTTCATGACCCAAACTTGACACTATAGATTGCAGTGAACTATAGTTTCCTCAGTAGGACGTACAGTGTCACTTCAGGTCAGCCAATCAAACACAGTCTTGTCTCTTAAGAGTGGAGATGAGATCGAGATTCTTTTCATTCACCACCAGGATTCGAACACGATGACATCTCCACAGTTTGTCTTCTATCTGACGTGTTTATTCTTGGGGAAAATGGGTAAGTTGTGTTTTTGTGGCTCTAGTTTCTGTGTTTTCGTTTATAGCAACGCTTCATGAAAAAGCAGCTATTTTTTAATGGAATAATTACGCAGAATTCCATCAGAGTCAATTAAGTGTGTATTTTCTTTGTCTTTCATTTCACTTCAGCCCATATGACTGATCTGAAATTGCCAGCTGTTCATCAAGAGGGACGTTTTGTATCAGCTAATGTTGGAGACAACGTGACTCTGCAATGTTTCTATAGAGGTGACGATTCAGCATGGCTTTACTGGTATAAGCAAACTCTGGGACAGAAACCAAGGCTCATCTCTACCTTCTATGTGTATAATACAAGAACTGAATTTTCTCATGAATTCAACAATCCACGCTTCACACTGGATACTGAAAACAGTGCATTTCACTTGAAAATTTTGGATTTGCACATTTCAGACACAGCTACTTACTACTGTGTAAGTATCTATGCATTTGTCGTGACATTTGCAGAGGGCATCACGGTCAGTGTCAAAGGTTTGAACGTCCCGGCTTCGGTGCATCAGTCAGCATCTGAGAGCATCCAGCCAGGAGGCTCTGTGACTCTGAACTGTACAGTACACACTGGGACCTGTGATGAAGAACACAGTGTTTACTGGTTCAAGACCTCTGAAGAGTCTCATCCAGGACTCATCTACACCCATGGAGTCAGGAATGATCAGTGTGAGAGGAAAGCCAACACACAAACACACACCTGTGTCTACAACCTGCCATTGAAGAGCCTGAATGTTTCTCATGCTGGGACCTACTACTGTGCTGTTGCCTCATGTGGACACGTGCTGTTTGGAGACGGGACCAAGCTGGACTTCGAAGGTAAGCAACTTTATAACTGATTTAACAAGTAGTTTTATGGTTACTTTCCAAACGGTGTATAACCAGAGATAACATGTAAAACAGGGGCGTAAATATAGACAGTGCAGGAAGCGGGATAGAACTGGGGCCCTCCAACAATGTGCAGGGTGGAAAACAAGCAGGTGAATCAGATTACCACCTTGGAAATATTCCTGTGTTCAAAGAAGAACACACATTAAGTTGATATTGGTGCCATTTGCTATATATGTCCTCGAAAAGGCAAACCCATCTGTCATGGGTTTAATTTTTTGTTGTAAAATCGTCAGTAGGAATCTACTGTACAACAAAATGATATGCTTATTCTCCACAAACTATAAAAACTAAAAATAAACTATAAAAAACTATTCAATTACAGAATGTCTTGCTTTCTTTGGTATTTGTGTCATATACAGATATGCAGTGATGATTGCTGGGTAATATGTATGTTGATGTTGTCCAATATCCCTATCAGAGCGCTATCCATGGTTCTGATTTCCTACAGTAATACAATAGCCTAAATTACTCATTCGACTGAAAAATTAAAAACATTGTTGGTATATACAGTATGTTTAATGGTGTGTGTGTGTGTGTGTGTGTGTGTGTGTGTGTGTGTGTGTGTGTTTCTGATGTCCGTCTCTCTGCAGATAAGGTGAACTCTCCTGACTCTCTTGTGTATTACTTGAGTGCTGCTTTAACATTCACCACCGCCCTGGTTGTTTTACTGGCTTTGTCAGTGTACAAGATAAGCAAGAGAAAGAGCTGCCAATGTACAGGTAAGTGGCACTGTTTGTATCCGAAATCTTATGTTCACTTACTATAACCTTTGAATAAAGGAGCATCGTCTGTGTTTCCCAACCAGAGTCTCAAGCAAGATCATCAGCTCCTGCCACAGCAGATGCAGAGGTGAAATATATCTTAATAATCCACTGCACAACAACAAATTGTTTCATGGATATTTAAAAATAAAATCAATATCCTAATCCACTTCTACATATTGTGTTACCAGGGTTACAGAGATGCAGACAGCCTCCATTATGCTGCTATAAGTGTCAACCTGCCCAACAGATCAAGAAGACAGAGGAACAACACCAACGATGAATGCGTGTACTCCGGCGTGATACAGTAGAACTGGACATGATGTGGATTTAGTCGTATTTCAAGTGTGATGTAGATTTATATTTATATTTGTATATCTTCCTTGTGGTCTGCAGTTAAAAGATGCAGTCTATATTTAGCCTACACCTCAAGATTTATTCCCGATGCCAACATTCAGTACCAATGCAGGAGGAAGTGTGCCCTTTATGTAGTGAGGTGGAAAGTGTTCAAGTTAGAGTGGTGGTTGCATGTAGTCCATCAGGCTTTCATGCACAAGACCACAGTTCACATCTTGTCACAGACCTGTAGGTTGCATTGATCTTTAATCATAAAAACAATCTTTCCCTAAACTTTACCAAGTGAATTAGTTACCCAACTCTACCCATATGCTTTAATCAAAACCTTCAGGAATTGAATGCTACAGTACTTGCATCCAATTTGATGACAAGCAGTCAAGACAGCTGACACCCTTTCAGAAAGAAAAGTAGGTAATAGCTTGGTATTAACAATGGGTATATCTGGGTAATATTTGACTGAAATGTATGCAACAGGGTGATAATGTGGAAACTCATTTAAAGAGGCACAGCAATTTAGTAATGGTTTATATTTTGGTAACATTATGGCAACCTGTTAACAATAAAATGGTTGTATATCACTGCAATATTTTGATTAAAGAATGGTATGGTATTCATTACATGGTATTACGTCATTATTACCTCTTTATTATCACACTATTACCCCAACTATTACTCCACTAATAACATGTTATTACCAAGCTGAAACATAAAGTGCTACACTACATAAATAATGACCAACTGAAAATTGATATCTTGAATGTATACCATTGGCTCTCCAGCAAACCAGGCCTTCACCAGATCACAGTCTGCTTTTAGACAAAATGTGTGCAGAGCTTTGATGTTCCTTCTCTAATCCATACTCGTAATGGAAATCTAATAGATACAGTATAGCATTATAACTACTTAGGAATTTGGCAGATTAACATATATTGATTAATAGAGTGAAACAGAGCTTGCGTCCACTTTCGAAACAGAAAAAAACATTACAATCCACTATACCATCTACACTAAATTACATATATCATGTATGCTCATGTTGCAGCCATTTTTTTACGATACACTTTTTGCCTTTATTGATAGTACAGCTGAAAGTAGACAGGAAAGCGGTGAGAGAAAGGGGACGGCATGCAGGAAAGGGGCCGCTGCGGTGAGGACTTCAGCCTCTGTATGCGGGGCACGCACTCTACTACTGAGCCACCAGCATGCCACAAGATTCACTTTTTAGATCTTGGGCGATTTAACTATATATTTTAACCAGATGAAGGATTTTAGTCATCAGACGTCTAGATCTTAAGTTATCAGAGAAACAAGCTGAGCAAACGTTCGTGGCAGCTCGGCTCGGAGCCCCTCCGGGACGTCCGTTGTCCACCAAAGAAATACTGAAACACTGATTTTTAACATGAAACTGCATTTTGGGTCCATTTGTTTTGGAGAGGAGGAGACCTAAATCTCCTGAACGATGAAAGAATCTTAACCGGGAGAAACTGATGGCAATGGTAGTGAGGACAATAAATCCCATGATCCCACACTACTTTACAGTGTCACCAAACTCTCTTGATTGAGAAACCCCTAGCAGCAGAAAATGACATATTGCATGTTTAATTAAGCAAAGTCCCTTGAGGAAAATTTGTTATATTGGACTATAAATAAGAGGGACTTTACTTGGCTCAAAATCATGTCAACTGATTTTATTTGGCTTCTTCTGCTAGTCCAATATAATGGAGGTTAATGGAAATGAAGGACTGATTATGACAACAGAGAAAAATCTGTATTTGTATTGGATATGAAGATAATTTCATTTTTACTGTTTTTAAATCTAATGCCAAGATGGGGAGCTGTTCTCCATTCTCTCACACCATGTGACACCTTTCTAAAAAAAAAAAAAAAGAGAGAGAAGAAGAAAAAAGCTTGACATGTGGCAGTGAACATGTGATGCTTCCTCAGACAGTCCCATGTCACTTCAGTTTGGCCAATCAAGCACAGTCACGTCTCTAAGAGTGGAGACAGGATCGACGGTCTTTTCATTTCACACATACAAATGAACACAATGACACCTCCGCTGATTGCTCTCTATGTCGCATGTCTGTTCTTGGGGAAAATGGGTGAGTTGTATTTTCATTAGTCAAACTTTCAGTGTGTGGTCACTAATAAAAATGTTTCCACTATTTTTGAATGTACTGATTACGTTGAATTCTGTCACATTACATTAAATCTACATTGGCTCTGTCTCTTATTTCCCAGCTCAGATGACTGATCCGACATTGTCTTCATCTGTTCATCAAGAGAGCAGTTTTATATCAGCTAAACCCGGGGACGAGTTGACGTTGCGATGTTTCTATGAAGGTGCTGTTGCTGCAAGGCTTTACTGGTACAAGCAAACTTTGGGACAGAAACCAAAGCTCATCTCTACTTTCTATATGTATGATAAAAACACATATTTTTATGGAGAATTCAAGAACAATTCCCGCTTCACACTGAATAGTAACAATGGTCAAAATCACTTGACAATCACAGACTTGCGCATTTCAGACTCAGCCACTTACTACTGCATTAATTGCTATCTCTACACGTTAGTAATTTCAGAGAGCACTTTAGTCAACGTACAGGGTTCAGGTTTGAACGTCCCGGCTGTGGTGCATCAGTCAGCATCTGAGAGCATCCAGCCAGGAGGCTCTGTGACTCTGAACTGTACAGTACACACTGGGACCTGTGATGAAGAACACAGTGTTTACTGGTTCAAGACCTCTGAAGAGTCTCATCCAGGACTCATCTACACCCATGGAGTCAGGAATGATCAGTGTGAGAGGAAAGCCAACACACAAACACACACCTGTGTCTACAACCTGCCATTGAAGAGCCTGAATGTTTCTCATGCTGGGACCTACTACTGTGCTGTTGCCTCATGTGGACACGTGCTGTTTGGAGACGGGACCAAGCTGGACTTCGACGGTAAATCTCTTTATAGCAGAAGTTGTTGCATCTGATAAGTAGCCTACTCATTGGTATTTCCTAAAGAAAAGTAGATAAAAACATGCTGAACGCTCCGTTTCTGATATTATGCAGATGAGGTGAACTTTCCCAACTCGCTTGTGTATTTCTTGAGTGGAACTTCGACATTCTCCACCATCCTGAGTGTTTTACTGGCTTTCACAGTGTGCATGATGAACAAGAGAAACAGCTGCCAGTCTACAGGTAATTACTGTTTGTAGCGGACCGCTTGTATTCAATTAATTTGGCTTTTGAATAAAAGAGCTTTTTCTGTTTCACAACCAGAGTTTCCAGCTCCCACCAAATCAAATGCAAAGGTGAATAAAAACGTTATCTATTATCATTCAGACACATTTTATCGCACAATAAGTTGTTTCCTGTATATTGTTTTAATTTTTGTCAAGAACAAAATAATGATCAACTCATTTGTTTTGTTACCAGGGTTACCAACACACAGAAAACCTCTATTATGCTGCTTTAAGTGTCAACCTGCCCAACAGATCAAGACGACAGAGGGATCAGACCTGGAGTGAATGTGTGTACTACAGCGTAAAGCAGTAAAACCGGACGTATCACAGTTGTACTTTCGAGTAAGAGCATTTTCTTACAGCCTCTTTTGAGGTGTAATGGAGATTTTTATCCAAGTTTGAAAGGAATATGCTTTTATAGCTTCTTTGTGATCTGCAGCCAAAATTAAATCACTCTTTTCTTTGCTAATGTGCATATTTAGGATACTTTTTTGTCTGTGTGTCTGAAACAGGATATCTGCAATGTTCTTGCAAATAAACCTAAATCTAAAATGATATTATTTTTAGTACATATGAATAAATGCTTTTGTACAAGTAACCACTATATTTAGAAGCTCAGATTCATTGATGCATTGTTGTTTTAACCAAATCATGTGTGTTGTTGTATGTGAAATGTATGTTAATGATCAAATAAACATAATCAAAGATGTGCGTGTGTTCAATCCAACAATTTCAGACATGAGTGGCTGGTGGCACCATGTTTGTCAGACAATGGATGACCACCCACCCCAATAAGTGATGAAACTTTTTCTGGTGCTCAAGTAAAATGGCACAGGACCTAAAACATGAGGCTACTAGTTTGCAATGTTTCTGTTTGAAAGGTAGAAATGCCTCAGATGCGTATGCATCAATTACTGTTTGGAGTTTTGCAGTTGGCCTGTGCCTGCACTGACGACTTTCTAATCACAAAATTAAAAAATAGTACACACGTGGCAGACACACTGTCACCAGTCAAAACATACATGGTGTCATACCACACAGACAGAAGCAAAGCAATTAAAGGTAAACAACACTACAGCACCAACCTGCAATGCTTTTACAAGTGCAAGGATTTCATATTGTAGCTGGTGTTAGTACAAGTGCAGAAACACAATACATCATGCATGTGTGTTATAAAGTGCGATGGTCTACGGGATAAAGGAATTCCCACTAAATGGCTTTACTGCATCCAATAAACTGTCCGTCTGTTGAGTACTACAAGACAATATCATAAACTGTACACAGGAAATGATCATATGGATGATATAGTGAAAGTTCACCTTGTTGTTTCAAACTCTATGTTCAAAGATCCTGAATTTATACTTTGGCTAACTCATAAAATAAATGTTAATACAGTTCATACAATCTAAGATGAGAGGCCTGCTAACAGCATTGATCCTGATGCGCTCTGGTTCAAACGCTGAACATAAAAATACATGAAACAGCCAGTACTCTCAGACCTGATGCCTTTTACTGCTATACTTTTTGTATTGTATCGCTCTCAGTGCAGCAGCCTTTGCGGTTTTCAGCAGGATGTAAGCGCGTTTGCACTCTCACATACCTTAATCCAAAGACCACTTGCAGTTAACAGCCAAAACAGTAGAGTATTCATCAGGTCACATTTACCAGTACTGCAACTACTAATACCAATACTAATATTAATACATAGAGTGATAGTCTGAATACTTTTTAGTTGGAAAATGACAACAATAGATAGAAGTGATTGCATTTCTATCATTTCTGCCTTAACTGCTGCACAACACTCAGCGTTAGTGGATGACATTAGCTCAGGGAGCACAGCATGAGGGAAGGCTGTGAATAATGTTTGTCGAGCAAAGCATTAAATTGTTTTGCCAGAGCCGTATCTTTGGCTCACATTAGGTAATAAGTTGTCTTTTTAAAACTCCAGCTGTGGATGTTTGAGTGGTCAAATGACATTTTACAATGAAGTTTTCCTGCTTTTTGTGATGTTCCCAATGCAGTCACCAGAATAAATGTTGGCATTGTAGTTTCAGCAAACCACAGATATTTTACATTTTCCTATGTTTCATATGTTTCACATGTAGCAGATATTAATATGAACTCAAGGCAAACCGTATAAATAGCACCTTTTTTTCCTAATCTTTATTGACAGTCACTTTAACGTGCCAAACTATGACGCTTCACCATGGTTGCAGTTTTGATTAATGATAATGAATGATGAATTCAAACAAAACTTAAGTTTAGGCAACACAATTAGGTAGTAAGTTTTGGAAAAACATCGTGGTTTGGGTTAAAATAAGGACTTGTGCAAATTACACAACTTATGTACGCAAAATAACAAAAATCAACGTTCGTTGTCCCGAATTCTGGTTAAAAAACACCCGGTTTTGTTGGTCTCGAACAGTGGTCTGCTGCTTGGCGGCCGTCTCGCCCAGGTGGTTCCACGCCATCCAGCGTCCCCTCCTCCTGGTGAGAAACTCAGCTCATATACATGTGATCTGAACTACGTCACTTTAGAAGCGCTATACATATGAAATATATAAATGTTACATATCCATGGTTTGTAGAAACGTACATGCCAAAATGTTATTCTGGCGACTGGGCTGTTTTATATTTTACGTATACATATATATATTGTAATATGAGCATGAATGCACTGCACTGTCTTGTTACTGGTGTGTTTACATTGAATATAAAGAGAAGTTATTCTTATAATGCCAGTGAGGAGCCGTTATGTTTTTCATACATCTCTCAAAATACAAACTTGACACTCAGTGAGCATGTGATCATGTTTCCTATACAGGACGTACAGTGTCACTTCAGGTCGGCCAATCAGACGCATTCTTGTCTCTGAAGAGTGGAGAAACCATCGATATTCTTTCATTCAACAGAGCAGTTTGAACACGATGACATCTCCAGTGTTTGCTCTCTTTCTCTGCTTGTTCGTGGGGAAAATGGGTACGTTGCATTTTTGGGACTTTTATCTGTTAGACTGTATGATGTTTCTGATATTTTTATGGTACTGATTACATTTGCCTTTTTTTCTCATTTCATTTCAGCTCAGACGACTGATCTGAAATCCTCCTCATCTGTTCATCAAAAGAGACGTTTTGTTTTGGCTAAAACTGGGGACAACTTGACGTTGCAATGTTTCTATGAAGCTGATGTTGCTGGAAAGGTTTACTGGTATAAGGAAACTCTGGGAGACAAACCAAGGCTCATCTCTGCCTTCTTTAAATACAAGGTACATGACATATTTTACAATGAATTCAACAACAATCCACGCTTCACGCTAGATACGGCAAATTATCAAAGTCACTTGATTATCACAGATTTGCGCATTTCAGACTCAGCTACTTACTACTGCATTATTTTTCACTACATATTAGAATTTTCAGAGAGCATTTTTGTCAGTGTAAAGGGTTCAGGTTTGAACGTCCCGGCTGTGGTGCATCAGTCAGCATCTGAGAGCATCCAGCCAGGAGGCTCAGTGACTCTGAACTGTACAGTACACGCTGGGACCTGCGATGGAGAACACAGTGTTTACTGGTTCAAGAACTCTGAAGAGTCTCATCCAGGACTCATCTACACCCATGGAGTCAGGAATGATCAGTGTGAGAGGAAAGCCAACACACAAACACACACCTGTGTCTACAACCTGCCAATGAAGAGCCTGAATGTTTCTCATGCTGGGACCTACTACTGTGCTGTTGCCTCATGTGGACACGTGCTGTTTGGAAACGGGACCAAGCTGGACTTTGACGGTATGTAACTTTCTAGCTGAGGTTTTCTGATTTTATAAATAGCGATGATAAGTCCTTAAAGGATAGGTTTGTCTTCTTTAAAGGTGCCATATTATGCACTATATGTCTGAATATACCTGTATTCACCCTGTGTCTGAAACGCTCTGCTTTAGCACCTGTCTCTTTAACCCCCCTCCCAAAAAAGCCCAGTGTGCTCTGACTGGTCAGCGTTTCCGGATCTTCCGCATCTGCGCTCTCGCCGTCTCTGCACTGGCATTGCAGCAGGGGAATGACTACAGCGGTACTTTTTATCTATACATTGTATAGTTGTGACATCACAATCGTGCAGAAGTCCTGAAGGCTTGTTTAAAGGCATGTTATCTGAATACAAGCTGTGTCCATTTCTCCGTGGATTGCGTGTTTTGATACTTTCACTGTGTTTGTATAGCACCTAGACCTGCTATATAATTAAAAAAAAGACATGGAAATCTCACTTTTTTACAATATGGGACCTTTAGGAATCACTGGTCACTGAAATCATTACTTACATCTATACTGGCCATGAAGCAATTCCTAATGTTCAGGCTTGGGAAGTTACAGAATACATGGAATAGCATTATGTAATTAGAAGACTAAATAAAAGATAACTGTTACAGGAAAAAAAGACTAGATTACACATACATTGAGTAAAAATGGGTATTATTAGGAGGATTACAATTTTAAATAAAGATATGCTACCATGTTCACGTTACAACACTTCACAAATCTCACACAACACCACGCTGGTCTCGAGTGAAACCAAGTTAACAGTTGCCAATTCATTATCAAGGCCTCTTAAAATGCTTTCATTGAGTGGAAATGTACACACATACACAGGCCCGAAATGCACACACATGTAAACAGGACCTATACACATGCATTAAATGTGTAGTCCGCAGGAGGTGAACTGGCACCTCTGCAGATACCAGTCCACACTCCATACTTTGTCTGTACAGGGACTTGAAGTGGCAACCCTCCGGTCCCTAAGCCAAGTCCCCCACAGACGGAGCTACTGCTGATCAAATAATAAATAGGGTACGGTTGCACATAGATGTTTATACAGTGTCAAGTCTGAGGTAGTTAGTGTAAGAATTCAAGAGTGCATTAATACAATATCATTTAAGCTAGACTTTAAAAAATCCAAACGTATTCTTAATCAATATTGAGGAAACAAAATGCAAAATGTCTCTCTACAGATGAGGTGGACACGTCTGTCTTGGTGTATTTCCTGAGTGCAGCTTTGGGGTTCACCACCATCCTGAGTGTTTTACTGGCTTTCTCAATGTACAAGATGAACAAGAGAAACTGCCGACGTACAGGTAACTATCACTATTTGAAGCTGATAGCAAGTATTGAGAAATTCAAACTGCATTTGAATAACATGACTTTACTTTTGTGTGCCACAACTAGAGAGTAATGTGACATTTTCAGCGACTTCTACTCTGAATACAGTGGTCAGTATATCATTTTCTATTGAAAAATAATGTATTGTCAATATCACATAAATATTACTGAAAATTTAATTTGAGAGCATGAATTTGAGGGCTCCATACATGTCTCCGTTGTGCTGTATCTTTTATAATAGTGATTATCGCTTTTACATTTTGTTACCAGTTAAATCAAGACGTAGGCGACCTTCATTACGCTGCTTTAAGGGATCACAGGGCCAACACATCAAGAAGACCGATGGATGACCCCGAGACTGAATGTGTGTACTCCAGTGTAAAGCAGTAGAGCTGAACCTGTTTCTGTACTTTGTTGTGTGTACCAAGACATTCGTTAGGGTCATTTGAATTTCACCAAATTCAATAAATATAAAGGCTTGCCTTGCAATAAGCTGAAAAATGTGTCTTCTGTCAGAAGGTTTCACTGATTTCCACTCATTGTACCACTTTAGTTTAGAGAACTACACTCACACCTCTGCGATGCCGAGTTTCCACAATGCCAACCCTGCATCACTGACATCACATGTACAGCGTGCACATACATAAGGCCAAAATTACAGAACAATCTTCTCAGCCGTGAGTCGTACACACTGCGACCTCTGCAGCAAAGAGAGGAGAGCTCAGACCCTCTCGTGTGGTTTCAGACAGGATGTCTCCACATCACTCTTCTCCCCTATAGACTGACGTGGGTTTGGTGCATGATAAGCACTGCTCCATAATGTCACAATGTTTTTTCTTGCACTGACATGATACAACATGCTGGAAAATGACAACTAATTAATGCAACAAGACTTGCACAGAAAGTGTGATACGTAACACTACAACAAAAGACGTTGAATCTGAGCTATAGATCCTATGCAGATCTTTGACATACGCAAGGAGTTACTGATGTAGGATTTCGATCCTTTACTTAGAAGCAGAGATGCCACAATGTTAGTGTAAGTACTGCATTGAAGATTTAATTTAAAGGGGAACAACCAATTTTACACATCCATTTACAAGGTCTAATGGAAAGATGCTAATGAGGTGCATTGTGGGAAATATAGGAGTCAGATCATTGTAACAGGTTACTGTTATTCACTGGATGATCCAGCAAAAAAAAGAAAGCCTTCTGATTGAGTGGGCCCACTTAGGGCCCTTAATATAAACAAGTGGGAGAGATGACATGCTACAAAAATGCACAAGACAAAAAGAAAACACAGACCTTTTGTATTAAAACCAAAAGATACTCAAAACAAATTCAAATCAATCAAATTAAATGATTATGGTTAAATACTGTCCACTAAATCTTTTAAAATAAAGAGTGTGATATGAAAATCAAATGTTCCTTAAAATAAAAATAAATAAATGTTAATTTAAATACATTTAAATAATACATTAATAAATCTCCTGATAAACTTTCAAGCTTTCAGTGCAGGAGAAGATGTGTGAGTTGTGTGTTGAAGGTGGAGACATTTTTTTGTACTTTCAAATCAGAATAAATGCAGTTCAGTGGAGGAAAGGAGGCAATGAGCAGAGGGGCAGTGCAAAAACTTTGTTTGAGGGAGAATATGAGGGGGAATTAACAGGATATGATACTTATCTTGACTTGAGTTGGTCCATCAAAGTCCACAGCCACATCAGGTCACAGAGTTAGTTAAACAGGGTTCATGCAAACTTGCTCCAGAGATCAGCAGCACACTTCCAGCTGCACATTGTTGCCCAGGGAAGTCACAGATATCCAGCCGGTTCTTGGAACAACTGTCACTATGTTTACTTTTACATACATTAATGCTTTTGAAAACTGGATTAAACTTGCAGTGCTTTCCTCCTTTAGCCACACTCACTCCTTCTTGCTCTCCTCCATGCTTCCTCTGTTAGATTTCCCTCCAGTTTACAGGTGAGTCACATTTGTCACCTCCCCCACCTTCATTTCCTGGTATGGTTGAGAAGGGCAATTCCATACTTTTTCTTTTCCCCCTTTCTGCCACAGCTGTCTACACAGGCCATGTGACTGTGACATCTTACTTGTGCTTTACACACACAGCTGCAACCCAAAGAGTAATTTTGAATTTTCTTCTGTTTTTCATTGTGCATTTGGCTCTGAGCACTGCCAAAACACAGGTGACCTACACTCAATACTGTGCCTGAATGCACCTTGTGCAGACACTGAAAGTGGACTGAAGCTTTTGCTACTTTAAAGTCAGGATATATCAACTACTGCTGCAGCAAGTCTCAACTTTTTTTAATTAATTAATTCATTGATTAATGTATTTATTTATTTATTTATTATTGTCTTTATGTATGACCCTTTTACACACTTTATCATAATTTGAAATAATTTACAAAAGACATCATCCCGGAACAAAACATATGAGTAACTTTATTCTGTACATGCTTTTTGTGTTGTGCTTATATTGCATTAACATTTCTGCTTTATCAGAGAGAACAGGCCACAGCTTTCAGTCTCAGTCTTTTTATAGCCCTCTTGTGGTCGGCAGTAAATGAAGAGCACTTTCTATACCTTGTAGAGTTTGGTCATGTGTCTATATAAGCCCCTGTGCTCTTTGCGTTTGTATGTAGGTGGTTTCAAGCAGGATGTCTTTGCAGGGAACCTGTGTAACTCGACTGTCAGCGGATCACATGAACCTATTTTAGTGAACAAACTATATGTTTAGAAGCAGCAGGTCCCTGATGTTCCACAACACAGTGTGTTTCTCTGTGTTTAACCACACACCGATTGTGAGCAAAAATCACAGAGCTTGTGGTTAGAAAAACCTGAACAAAGTTTATGGGTTAATTACCAGCCGCAACAGTGTTGGAAGTAGGGGGGGGTTAAGAAGTAGGGAAGAAGCCATTGGCCCCCCACTTTACGCCAGTTTAATACAGTTTTTCCTCTATCCGTAACATTAATTTAGCCACATCACATAAGTAACACTTAAAAAACCAGTAGAATTTATTTTATTTTACAGAAAATCCATCTCCTCATTTTATGTAGCCTATTAAAATAAGTAGAAAGTGAAAGTTTTGGTTGTATGTACATGTATTTATCAACATCAACAAATGTAAGTTTGATCATTTATTAGACTGTATGCATGTAGAAATGCTGCTGCACTTCCACTGGGCTTCTCTGTGAATTCCACTCTTTTTATGACGTACTATACTATTTAAAATGGTTTGTTTTTCAGTAAAAAGTATGTGTCCTATCAGTGATACAATAAAAAAGTATTTGTTTCTTAAATTGTAAGGTAAAATAATCTTAGTGTGTTTTAGTGCCATTTTAAAAGTTTTAAGCATATTTTGATTATCAGCTTAATATCATGAATCGCAATTTTTTGGGCCAGAATAATGGTGACATGAAATTTTCATATCATCCCATGCCTATACTACTTTACCAGTTTGATGTATGTTTGTTGTTCACACATTGTATGCTTTAATTGTGTATCCACCTAGAAACAATACCTTTGTCAAAGATGTTTTTATTAAGAAAAGTGTTATACAACAAAATTCTGCCAATTAAGCCAAACAACAAAATTATGTGTACCTAACATTCATCATTTTTGTGATAATTAAAGTGTAACAGAGATTCAGAGTGAACATTTTTGAGCCAAACTCTGCATTGAAGACATTACCATCTCTTATAAACCAAGAGACAAATAGTTACAAAGATCAAGAGGACCCCAGTTCTAATGATGGAGAGCCAGACTAAGATTCTCATCTGTGTCGTTTGGTCTTCGACATCACCTTCGACGAGCAGCTTGCTTCCGTTACCGAACAGCACCTCCCCACAGGAGGCCACGGCACAGTAGTAGGTTCCAGCATCAGAGGAGCTCAGGTTCGTCTTCTGCAGGTGGTAGATGCATGAAGGAGAGCCTGGTGTGGACGCGTGTTTACACCCTTCCACGTGTGTGTGAAGGATTCCTTGGCGAGATCCGTGCCGGAACCAGTAAACGCTGTGTTCTCCGTCACAGGTCCCAGTGTGTACGGTACAGTTGAGAGTCACAGAGCCTCCCGGCTGGATGCTCTCAGATGCTGGCCCCTGGACTATTTCTTTGAGGTTGGCTCCTACAATCCACAGAGAAAAAAAGGCATTTCTTGTAATTTGATTTTTGGAGACATAAAATATATTTACGGCCTTTAATTTTATTTTATTTATTTAATCTGAGAACTGATCTTTGTTTAGCAAAGATTTAAAATCCAGAAAACTGATGCCTCATGAACTGTATATTTCAAATTGACAGGTGATGATTTGAAAGTTCATATGCACAAAACTATCAAGTGTTATATCACCTCTGGTGCATATTTACTTGTTTAACTCCATAATGATCCGATGGCCGTCCTTTCAGAGGCTGTAGTGGACTCAGTTTTAAAGCTAGATCACATGAAACTCCATTGGTACCAGCCATGTCAGATAGCTCGTCAGAAATGGGGCTAAATTACACTCCAAATTTCCCTAAACAGTATTGGAATTGCATAAATTGTTATGACTGGAAAGATGAGACTCTTGTGGATTCAATGAGGCCAACTGTATTCATGTGTAATGATGTTAGTCCCTAGTCGCCACTTCATTGTAGTGAGACCATTTTTTAAAAACCTGAAGTCGCTGTATAAACTGACTATCTCTCTAACTGCTATCTCCTCCTGATCATCCCCTGCCCTCACCCTCCTAAAAAAAGGGACGGAATGGTTAAACACTAGTGATTTTGCTGAAAAATCTGATGATTTGCATTGCACATCTCCAGCAAATTCTGCATTTCATCTCAAGTCAAAGCCAATGAAAAATAAAAGCGCAATACCTTTGACACTTAGGTAGACCCCCTCTCCAAATTCTGCTATGTTGGAGTGTGAGCTTCCACAGAAGTACATAGCTGAATCTGAGAAGTGGATGTCAGAGATGTGTAAATCATTCCTCCCTTTGTTCCTTTGCACAGAGAAACGAGGGTTCTTCTCCATCCAGTGGAACACTTTGGATGGATTATCATACTTGTAAACAGAAGACAGCAGCTCAGGTTGACTTCCTAAGGTTTGTCGGTACCAGGAGAAGTGCATTGCCACTTGGCTGTTGTAGGAGCAATGTAAAGTCACATTGTCCCCAACACTGGCGGAGATAACGCCAGTGTCCTGTCTGACTGCTGCTGCCTGAAGAACTAGGTCAAGAAGACATGATGTTATAGAAACATACATTTAATCTATAATTAGAATCACAGACTGAATATATTATAGATCAAATGACTTACATACTCCGCAGAGGATCATATACAGGTGCATCGTCTCAGAGGTCTCAACAACTGACAGGGGCGAAAGAGCAGACAACAGCTTAAAAATGAGGTTACATTTCATTGGTTGCTAATAGGGTCAAACTGTGTGACATTTCAAACATCCGTCTTGGCCTCAGTAGAAAAAGTTGACATAAGAATAACTGTTAAGTCAGACAATCACACTATTTGTTATATACAGCAGCAAATAATAATAGCTCATATGAACAGGGAACAGTAAAACCAAAATCACTGCACATAATGCAGGCTTGAAAGTTTACAGGTGAAAAAAAAACATTTCTCAGATTAGGTTTGGCCTATAACTCCCTCTGAAGCTGTACTAACTGATATTGAGAGCAGTGTAGGCCATTTAAGTATAATCAGAAATGTTTACGTGAACTTATTTATTTCAAAAGTTTCTCAACATTTAGGTCCATGTTAAACTGCGAGCCAGCCATGCACAAAAAAACATATTTTGAAGATGTCCTTTCTGTTAGGAAATTAATATAATTTGTGTAAAAAGACAAAAAAAAAGTAAGAGGGCTTGTAGAGCATCTATGAGGTTTCATAAAACATTAAATTCAATTAGATCACATGACTGACAAACTGTGCTCTGATAGGTCAGAACAAGGTTCAATTGCATTCAGGCACAATTGCCTGCCCTGAAGTGACATAAAATTAAAATACTGAGGTAAAATACCTCAAAATTGTACTTTAGTGTAGTATTTGAGGAAATATATTCAGTCCACCACTGGTTAAGAGGAAGGAGAAAACGATGAAGATGATGAAGAAAGACAATACGAAGCTGGAGAAGAAGATAAAACCAAAAAATAGGAGTTCCTGCACCACACACATGTAGCCTGCATCAGACTTTTACCCTCCCTTTTTACTGCATACATTGTGTTCCAGTAAATATCCACTATAATAAGTATCGGGAATTAAGATCATTTTGTCTAAAATCAAATTTTGTGAAAATGATTCAATATTAAAGTATATATCATTTTCTTACTACTGTTTTCATGTTGATTCTTACATGCTTCTTTCTCGCAGCCTCTCTTTATTTTGTTTGTCCTATATTGTAATCTAAAAATGAAAAAATAAAAAACAACACACATTTGAGGTTTGATGGAGGAGGAGCCAACACAACGATCACTGTCAAATGTCCTTATAGGGAGAGTCCCCCCCCCCCTCCCCCTGTTATTTTCCACTGTGGTGAAAACACTTTGTCTACCAGCTAAAGTGAAAGCCACCGGAAGACTGGCCCTTCAGTTCTCTGCATGCAGTTGCTCCATCTCTTCTCAAAC
>JAOVVB010243937.1:0-21507 GCA_028570985.1 Heterobranchus longifilis | reverse complement strand
TTACATGAGGAGAGTTAATTTCTGCCAGATTTGGTTGAAACTTTTGCTTCAGCTGCAACTAGTGAGTTTCATGTATTAATTCATTGTGTATTTTTTTATTTATAAATCCATTTTTTGTTTGTCCATAAAATGTTAGTAAAATTGTGAATAATGTTGATCATTTTCTTTTCGATTGAAAAAAACATCCACTCATTTTAGCATTGCACTCTGATAACACTGACCGACTTGTAATGGACAGTAAAAAAGTAAAGATAAAAAATTGATGCAGCAGAACAAAAGATAGACTTTTTTATTTTATGCATTCTTCTTCCTTGTCAAAACCCGGTGCCTACATTACCCACAATGCAATGTGTAAGCATCAACACTTAAGTTAGCAGCGAGCTAGCTATGAAGGGTTAAAGACAGGGTTAGGTTACACCTCGTTACTTATAAGGTGAGTCACGTCTTCATGTATAATTAATTATAAAGTAGATTAATGCTGCGTTTGGCCTCATATTTATTCACTACAACATCGCGTTAAAATAACCGTCTGTGTGTTGACGCCTGCACAGTCTGCCCGTGTTGTCGTTCGGTGGGTACGATCTAGCATCTACCGAGATTCAGGTGTGTTATGCTAATAGCAGCTAACGTAGCTGAGAGCTGCTGCCAGCCTCAAGCAGAGATGAGGAGCGGCCTACAGAGGTCTGGTAAGATCACTTCTCTCCAACTCCCACATTCCCAGATATTTTTCATTTTCAGACTTGTAGGCTTCAGCCCCAAGTGACATCACTCGAGGCAATTAATCAGATTTCTGACAGCTCCCTCTGGAGCCACAAAAGGCTTTATGCAACTTTTTCATTTTCACATATGCAGTAGAACCCCCCAAGACATGTAACCAGACTTAGATGTGTAAAATCATCAGAGTTCCCCTTTAATCATCAAATATGTAACATGTAAGAAAATTATGAAAAATGCATACTTTGTTTATTTGATTATTTCAAACTGCTGTCCAACCGACAGTCCAAAACCAAAATATACTGACTTTACTATCACACAAGACAAAGAAAAGCAGCAACAACAAAGAAGCTGGGACGAGAAAATATTTTGTGTTTTTGCTTTAAAAATGGCTAACAATTTACTGATTATCAGAAAAGTTGCAGATACATTTTCTGTCAATTGACTAATCGATTAATTAGTTGTTTTAGCTCTGGAAAAATGCACATCACAAGTTCCCAGAACCCAATGCGATGTCTTCATTTTGCATGTATTGTCTGACTAATGGTAGAGATGCACTGGATCCGCTGACGTATAGGAAGTTGACAGATCCTATTCATTTTCTATGGAAATCCACCCATGCATTGCATGATGGATACTGACCATTCGTCGTATCTGAATTTGCATAATCACGACTCTGTCTTAACGTTATGCAAATGAGGTCTGTCCATCCCAACGCTCCAGGCTCGCAAAACTCTGATCAAACAAACGAGTTGCTGATGAAATATGAATCAAGATTCTGTTACTGCATTGCCTAATTCTCGCCTCAAATGTTTACTGTAATATGTATTTTAGTGTACTGTTTAGCTGGAAAATTAGAAGGTTTGTGATCCGGCCGCCATGTTGAAAACAGTCCAGCCAAAACCAAAAACCGCCCAACGGCCGGGGAAACCCGGGCCGTCTTGGGGTCCAGCACGTCTTTCCATTTGTTTGCCAGATTTGGTGAATCTCCACTTCACTTCAAGTCACTCAAGATATTAATTTTCCAATAAAATAAAACAGACAAAGTCTTTAAACCCTTGTTGATTAACTTTCTGTCGTTTGTCCAATAATTTCAGAGCTAAAAACAACACCAGTGGTCTCATGGACAAACACGACTGTGCAGCCAAATTATTTCAGTTCTGGACTTTTAGTCTACAGGGATGTGATCAGCGGCGGTATGTGTTCATTTCCAAAGCCCTTCCCCATAAATCTCCTCCGTTTATAGAGTCATTAATCAGCTGGACCGTCGCATGTGTCAGACTGGCTGCTGCTCCAGATACCAAAACTTTATATCTGATCTAAGAAAGACCACAGAGATACTGTGCTCCAAAAACCTCAGATGACCTTCAGACTCACATTGGTGAAACTAGACCATATTAAAATATTACACTTGTTACCATGATTTATTGGAACTGGGTTTTCTGGATGCTTCTCCAATTTTTTATTTGCTATGTAACAGACTCTGCCTAAAAGGGCCAGTTTAGCCAAATACTACTTACCTGGACTGATATGACTTTGGTTAGTTTTGGTTGTATTTATTTGGTTTAACAGCTGCTGAGATTTCTGTGAGATGTATTTTATTTCTATTTGTAGTGCTTAAGGAATTCCTAAAATTTCAATTTAAAATCAGTTTGAGGTGACATAAATATAAGCTTTTATTTACACACGGGTTTTCCATCCTGCAATGACACTAATTATTTGTCATATACACATTTAGTACCTCATTCAGTATATTTACAGAGCATGGTAGATGTCTCTACAAGCTCAAAATAATGATTGTTATTACTGTAATTCCTGTATCCGTGCTGTGTTTTGTGCATCAGAGAGAAAACGAATCACTTCCACCAACCTGTGAAGAAGCGGCTGTACTCCTGCTCTATTTTCTGCGCCGCCTCATACTGCTCCTTGGAATGTTTCTGTGAGAGTTTATCCCGCAGGTACAAAGGGTCCTTCTGCTCTCTGGAGAGACAACGTCAGCACCTGTCAGCATCACTTCACACACAGAATCATAACACAATACCAACGGTGTGGAAGGAGGCACGGTTTGGAAATAGCTTCTTGTTGTATTGCTTTAAAGCTGTTAGAAACTCTATAAACTCCCCCTTTCCATTTCTTGGCACTGTGACTGGATGTCTGTACGCTGGATTTCAGTCTTTCTCTGGAAGATCTGATCCAATTTGTTCGTGCTAAACGTGCCACTTAATTTATTCTGACCTAAGTGAATGATGGAAATTGCACTGCAACAGCTGCAAAGTGTATCTGTAGGATATGACTGCATACTCAGGTACTAGGCGTGGGTGGTGTGGGTAAAATCTGCTATTGTCAGTAAATGCATCAATATGCTTACACAGTGTGTAACAGGACTTAAAGCATGTAAATAAATACAAGTAAATCTTCTGGAAATTCTATTGAGAATAACTGGATGGGAATAAATACCTGAAAATTCAAAGTACTTAATCATATTGCAGCAAAAATCCTGTAAATCCATTAAAAAAAGAAATCCTACTCATTCAGTTGTAACTAGTGATGCATGAGATTTTCATCCATTTCACAGTATATGGTATTACACAATTATTATTATCAGTTACAATGACCCTAAAGGAATGAAAACAGAAGTTTTTTTTTTTTTTGGTGGAACAAACACTTGATTATAATTGAAACCATTTTTAATGGAAGTATGTGTAAAAAGTCTCCCTTTTGAATAATAAACACCGTAATTCAGCAAATGTGCACAGAATGATAACCGTCAATTTTCATACCACGGTAAACCATGAAACCACTGCAACACTAGTTGTAACACTGCCCACAATGGACTAAAACAACAGATGGATGTATGAAAAGAAAATTAGTAGCAACACCTCTAATTCAGGTTCTGAATTCCAGCAGGTGTAACAGACAAATCTTTTGAGATCTCTTCTGCAAACCCTTCCCTCCCACTGGGTCACTGCATATCTGCACGCAGTCTTAAGAAGAAGTCATGTGACTACTTGTCCCCCAGTCTTCCTCCACTGGGGGCCCCTGTCCTAACGCAGAGTCCCACTCCCATCTCTCCCTGGCACTCAGTGTGCTGTCAACATATTGGTCTGCTGATGCTTCCCGGAGGATAAAAAAATCCCATGAAAAAGCTTGAGCTTCTGTCAATCGCTGCAGCAGGCAGGCGGTGGGAGGTGTGTTTGTGTGTATGTGGCGGGCGGGGGAAGCGAGTGTTTTAGCCGCCCACGCCACAAAGCGGAGCCACAGGCCCTTGCGAGCTCTCCCTGGACAGCTGGCACTCAGCTGATGACAGCGAAAGCTTAGCAGGAATCAATCTCCACCATGTTCGCCTGCTGCACCACTTCATAGATTTGTGGGTGTGTGTACGTGTGTGTGTCCAAGAAAGCCTGTTTCTGCCAGACCTGAGTGTGTCTTTATTTGTGTATGCGCGCTGAGGGTTCAGCAGATTTAATCTTCCTGTGTGATTACGAATGGAAAAAGCAGAGGGATCTCGGAAATATCACAATCACCCCATGAAACCCTGAGCAGGTGGCGGGAGAGAGCAGGCTGAGGTTTCTGAACTAACGACACTGTGATCAAATCAGGTTCATCAATTAGTTTTTGTTGTGTCTGCAGGATGAATATGATTATGACAGCAACACGACTTCTGCAGATGTCAATTTCCTGAGTCTCGCTGGAAAGAAAATTAAATGAGAGTAATCAAAAATCATATTTCCTGGAAGGAGAACTGGCATCAACATAGATAAGAGCTTTTTTTTTTGGAGAAGCTGAGTCATTCTAACATTCATCTTCTTGAGCAAAACATTTTCCTGTCAGCGAAAAGACAATATATGCCAAATAATCTTCTACATTTGTGTGTAACTGTTTTGATTATATGTGGATTTAATGTCAAATCAGTTAACTGCAAAATCAGATAATTAAATTAGATGCTAAAGACACTACAGTGCACGTTAATTACTTGTGTGCATTGGTATTTCATATTTTAATATAAAAGCGGGCCTACATTTCTAATCACATTTTCTAAACAACACATTTTTTCGTAAACAGCCTGCAGAACTAAAAGCCCTGGATGAATGATTTTCCCAGCATGCCGTTGGAGGATCTGAACTTGAGACTGAAATTGGGTAAACAAACAGCAGTGGCACCAAAACACAAAGCTCACTCGGCGCACACTTGACAGACAAGGAAGCAAAAAGCAACTGAAAACAAACATCTTTCATGTCATGGGATTACTCACTTTATCTGCTTGGCATTTTTGTAGCGAATGAATATGACGATTGGGTAGATGTGAACGCTGTGAAGACGCTCGATGGCGTGAGGAGCAATGTCAAGTAAACAGTGACAGTCCTATGAGAGAAAATGACAGCAAAAGACTGCATGAGAAATGGAAGGTGGTTGTTCAAAGCAGAATGTTGCAAAGAAAAAAAAAAAAGCCAAATGACTTATATTTGTTTCTCATACTTTCGGAGACAAAAACATCCAACAGAAAGTTGATATTAAAGCTGCATTTTGGATTTATTGAACTCAGGTCACGCACAAAATTAAAAGAACAGCATAAAAAGAACTTTGAAGTTATCTTTTGATCAAACTGGCAGTTCAGCCATATTGCATTATTTGTCATTATAGATAAATATTACATCTGAATACTGATGCACACACATGTGTTGTTAAAGAAATACTTCACCCCCAAAATAATTTGTATATCAATTACTCATGTGTTACCTTGAATTTGTGAAGAAAACTTTGTTTTTCTTGCATATGTCAAGAAAATTCTTAATGAATTAAAGTAGGAGGTCACATTTAACAACAACAGCAAAACTATATAAAAACATCCGTTCCTCACTATGTACTCATCAAACGAGTAGCGTGCAAGTATAAGGCTGTTAATGCGGAAAATGTTGTAAATAGTAAGGTTTTAGCGAAAATGCATGCGTTTGGGAAGTACTGAGCATGCGACTGGATAAATGAGACTTGGATTATAGTGCACAAGTTGTGTGAGAGTTTGTAATAGTTTGTTGTTAAATGCGGCCCCCTATTACTTCAATTCATCAAGAATTGTCTCTGTTTTTGGATTCTTCGTTCACCACAGAGTTAACATGGGGTGAGTAGTTACTATGCAAATGATCATTTTGGGGTGAAGTATTCCTTTAAATATCTTTATATCGAGGTGAACTTTGCTCCCATTTGCAGCCTAAAGTTATAAAGATTAGATTCAACTGTATTGTCACAGTGGAGCTGCAGAACGTGTCAGTAAAGTTGTGCTAATAGTAAACATTATATACAGAATAACAAATAGGTGTGTACACTATAAATCTGGTATGTACAATATATAGACAGTGTATAAACTGTATGAGCTGTAGTATAAATATATGGGGATGAGACAGTGTGTGTAGTGCAGTGAGTAAAGACAGCAGTGTAGAAATCTCCCACTGATCGCTTCACATGGAGTTGAATCCACAGTGAGATGAAGTTACCTTCTCGGTGATCTCTTTTATTGATGCTACAGTTGTCACGTCAAAATGTCCGCTCCTCCGTTTGTAGTCGATGAACACACAATCCTTTACTCCTCGCTCTATTGCCTGCTGAGATGCCTTCATGATCTCTGGAAGTTCAATAAACAACATTTTGAAAAATTCACACTGATTTAGTTGCCTCTACTTGTTAAATCAATTTAATCATCTTTAATTTTCAAACTAAGTATCTGTGCTGCTTGGCAGTGTGACAGTGATCGGGGTCCTCCAGGGTTCACCAAGTATCTTTTTTAATACCACTTAGGATGAAATTTAATGCCAACTTCACGGCCATACGAGCAAAAGTATGAAGAATATAATGGAAAATCCATATAGATTTTAAGCCGTAGAATATGCTTATTTCCAAAGTACTTGAATTTAATGTACTGTACTGTCATGTCACATCCAAACAGAGTAAATTTTAACGTCTCACACACACCAAAAACATGTATTTGTGACGTATTTATTTAATCCTATGAAAAGGACAAGAAGAAAATGAATGATCTTTGTGAATGAAATTAAATACTTTGTAGAAGAAGCTCAATTCTTTTAAGGGCTTCGATGCTTTTTAATACTTTTAAGACCCCGCAGGTGCCCTGATGATAGACGCATGTAAAATCCTTCATGAATAAATAAACTCTAATATCAGACTGTGTGTGTGTGTGTGTGTGTGCGGGCTCACCAGGCAGACAGCGGCAGAACTGGGCCGGGGCCTCCTTCACCAACATGTCCTTACTGGCCTCCACTAGTGGACCCAAGATCAGCACGGGTCTGGGGAAAGAGCACTCCACCCTCTGGACCCGCTGGTACATCAGGCTCACTCCGTCTGAGCAGGAAATACAATTCATTACAAAAAAACACAAGACGGCGCAGAGATACAGCTGCCTTTTAATAACCGCAGTTATGAATCTGTGTGTCCTGGGAAAAGTTCTGTTGAGCCACAGTGCTTTTTTTAACCACACTTTCATACCTGGCAGCTGCCTGACAAATCTGCCCTCTAATAACTTTAGGTAAAGTCACTTTGCATTCCCCTTCCAGATATTTCTGGAGTACTGGTGTTTACATTTTTTTGCATGTTTATATTTTCATCCCAGGGACAAAGTTTTATTTTTTCTCCACTACATTTGTCTGACAGCCACTTGTTACTTTAAATACATTTCACTGCTGTGGATAAAAATCTTCAAAATGTCAACTTTTCTGTGCTGTGACGTACTTCGCTCTAGAATCCACCGTTCTCGTTAACTCGTGATGTAGTCTGTCCTGTGCGTTTCTGATAGAGTTATTTCAGTAGATGATTTCCCACCTTCTGTGATGGGTAAAGAATCTGTGCTTATGGCGTCCAGAGCCATCAGATCCTTCCCGTCCTTGGATCCGCTGCGTTTGTGCTTGAGCCTCCGGCGGAAGAAGGATCTCCGTGCGGCGGCCGACAGAGTCTTGCTGGTGCCGTTATCGTCTTTCATATCGTGTCTCCTGTAGAACTCCTGGTCCATCCTAATCGAGAAACATCAGCACAATCAACTCAACTGTAATCCCTTTAACATCTTACACTCGTGTGTGAAAGTAAAACTGTAGGCTGGACTTACATGTATTTACTTGGAATCTGCCCCTTTTCGAGCTTCTGTGCGTTCTCGTCGAGCTGCCAGGCCATCCAGTAGCCAAAATTGCCATTTGGTAACGTATCTTCAACATACAGGATGTCATCTTTCTTAAAGCTCAGCTCCTGCTCTACCTCTGCCACTCTCTCATAAAGTGCTCTGACAAGAGACGAAACAGTTGTGATGAATGCATTCCTCTGACCTCTTTACAAGGACAGAACAGATTGAGACACGATTTCACAGAACATTATGAACATCAAAGAGCCGAGAAGATTCTGTGCTTCAGATTCAGCCGTCGTACAGTCAGATTTAATTCAGTCTCTGCCAAAAACACAAAGGTTATGATGACTTGTCTAATACTGTAGCTGATTTGCATACCTGTCAGTCATATTTTCATGTTGTTTTCTTCACTGCATGCTACAAAACCCACATGTGCCACACAACAACAACTGATGTTTAAACCTGATTTGCTCCCAGTTTGGACTGTCTGATAAACAGTGATGGTACCTGATGAAAAATCCATCTCCGGGGGACTCTTTGATGGCAGAGAGGTTGTCCACGCAGTTCTGGACCTTGAATGTGATTGTTTCAGCCGGTTTCAACATTTCCAGGTAAGCCTCCTCTTTAGTTTTGTTCTTCATGCTGATGCCGTTGTACTGTTTGAAAACATCAATTATATAATTGACAAAAGGACACTGAGCTCCGCTGCCAACACAGAATGACTCATCGTTTTCAGTAAAAGCAAGCCAAACAATGCAGAAAAAAACCCAGACATTTATATAGTTGTACTTTACACGCCAGTATGCAACCAAATCTGCAAAACGGAGCCGTTCTTGAACTTTGAAATTACTGCAGATAAAGTGCTTTTGTTCAGTCACAATGAATCTTATAATTATTTGTCAAACTGAGTAGCACGCTGGAAAGCCACCCAGAAAGTGGATGAAAAGAGGAAAAGTTGAGCTTCTTTGTTTACCCTTTCAACAACAGCATTTGTATTTAGAATGCGTGTTGTTGTTTTTTTTTTCTTGTACTTCCGTCCCTTTCTTCTCATTCCTTTCTTCTCATCATCAAATTAAGGCGGCTTCCTTTGTTTCCCGTGTTTTATAAAAGCAGGAAGAGGAAGTGATTGGCTCGGCGGTAGCACAGGCAAAAAAACAAATCACCACCACGGAGTTATTCTCATTCAGCAAAGCCACTGACTGTGAGGTGACGTAGGTAGACGAGTGCAAAAGGCACGCAGAGGTCATTATTCCCACATTGTGTCTAATAATGTGTTAACACCAAGTGTCCGAGCCCGAGTCATTTTGATTGTGCATATGACGTTCTTAGTTAGCGATTTCATTGTTTGGTGTGTCCGGGGGGGAGGGGTGGTGCTTGGGTTTTATTTTATCCACCTTTTTTTTTTTTTTTTTTGGTATTTTGCATTTAGATTTTTGTGTTTTTGCTCTGCATTCTGCATTTTGCATATTTTGTGATCTTCTTTTTTGTGTGTTATTTTTGTTGTTGTTGATTACAAAAGTAAAAGTGCTTTCACTGCAGGTACCTCCAGAATCAAGTCTCCAGGCAGCAGGCCATCAGGACTCTTCGCAGGACTGTCATCATCCAGACTCTCCACAAAGACGCCGTAAAGGTTTCCTCCACAGACCTGCACTCCCAGCTCCACCTGGATCCTCTTCAGCCTCACCAGTCGAGGCTCTGCAGCTCGCCGCGAGCCGGAACCAGGAAGCCTGAAGAAACACCTCACAGTCAAGCTTTGAATTAATCTGTCCTCCAGCTAAACCCCATCACAACCCCTACCAATAGATTTACAATGTGTCATTTTCTGCAGATAGGGGTCAATCAAAACTATAACAAAAGACGGAGTTTGGTGACGTTGCGTTGAGGTCTCCTCCTCTACAAAACAAACAGACCGGGTGATTTGTACCAGTAAAAACACTGAATAAAGCAGTTTAACGTTAAAGAAAAATCTGCATTTCTCCGGTGCTGTTCGGCTCGTCAGCAGAGGAGCCGAGCTGCCGCTGACGTTCGCTCGGCTTGTTTCTCTGATAACTTAAGATCCAGACGTCTGATGACTAAAATTCTACATCCGGTTAAAATACATAGTTAAAAACATCCAAGATCTAAAAATGTATATTGTAAAAATGTGGCGTGAAACTGGATAAAAAGTAAATTTTGGCAGAAAACCACAACGCTGATGCATGAGCAGAGGGGATATGATGTCACTGACAGGCGACCAAATGTAACGGACCGTTGAATAAAATGACAGATTTCTGTGGGTTTGAACATTGTTGGAAACATTTGGGATAATGTAAGTACACAGGTCAAGGAAATACAACATATGCCTAGTCATTTTTAGACATTTTAATATGGACATGTTATATATTACAGCTTTAAAATCTATATTTGTTGGGTATAGTAATAACAAATTGTCACTTATCACAAGACAAACAGGAAAACATTTCCTAAGTGAAATACAAACAGAATATGAAATATGAAAAGACACTAAACATAAAAATATCAGTATCAGTGGTAACAGAAATATGTCCCAGTCGTACCTGAAGGAGCTGTGAGGGCTGGTGGCAGGAGTCGTCTGTTTGGACGGCGGCGTCATGGTGCCCTCGTCCTGCTCGCTCAGCGTGTCCACGGTGGAGTGATTGTCCGGCGTGGTCGCTCCGCTGTCGTGGGGAGTCGGCTGGTTGCTGATGGACTCCATACGAGAACTACGGACGACAGCAGACGAGTCAAAATCATCTTCTCCGCTCTTCGCTAAATTACTACAAATAAAATATATTCATTGAGATTCAGAAGTTGGGCTGCAACTAATGATTATTTCCATTGTTGATTAATCTGTCGATTATTTTCTCGATTAATCGATTAGATGTTTGGTCTATAAAATTACATAAAATGGTGGAAAATGTCGATCAGTGTTTCCCAAAAACCCAAGATGATGACCTCAAATGTCTTGTTTTGTCCACAATATTCGGATTATATCAGGATATTAAGATATTCAGGTTACTGTCATAGAGTAAAGAGTAAAGAAACCAGAAAATATTCACATTTAAGAAGCTGTAATTAGATAATTTTTTACCTTTTTTTCTTAAAATAATGAATTCAATCAACAACTGCAGCTCTATTCAGAAATAAAATCAATGTAAAAAAAAAAGACAGTAGTTAAAATGAGGACTCGACAGTTGTAGCATACATTATGCAAACTGTGTTGTTATAAATATTTCCCCCGTTTAGTGTTTTCATTGAATTCTATCTGTTGGCGCTGCAGCATGTTGTGTGTTTGTGTTGCATCATGTGTGTGTTGTTTGCAGTGAACATGGCGTCATGTGTTCATGTATAAAGTGTTTGTACAGTAGCACAGCCACTCCATTCATGTTCTCACATTATAGTGAAACAGCTGTCACTGGCACTGTGCTGACAGAGTGCCTCGTTTGATGACCTGAAATTCATGACACCAATCTGTGCAAGTTATTGTTGTGCCGTTCTTCCCTGCTCGCCTTCTTACCCGGAGCGCGAGTGGTTGCCCAGCTGAAACATGTGAGGATTATACTGAGCCAAAATGGTGACTGTGTCGCACTGCTGCCCGATCACCAGCCGCGCCTGCTGCTCGTTGGCATTACGAAGGTTGATCCCATTAAACTGGAAACAAAAGTGATTCATTAAAACAAACAAACGATAAACAACGGCGAGATATGTAGCCGCAGTGTGCCGGCTGCCGTACCTCGAGGAGCTGGTCTCCGTACTCTAAACGAGCTTGGTGTGCGATGCTGCCTGCGGTCACTTTGGACACAAACACTCCCCCGTTCTCTCCGCTCACAATGGAGATCCCCAGTGGTTCTGCTCCTTTCTGTACCGTCACATTGCGTGGCTCCTCCAGGTACGGCCTTCAAGGTAAAAAAAAAAAAAAAACATGTTGTTCAACTGTGATGTTCTGACATCTGTGGGAAAACATGACGACTGCTGGCAGGAGGCAACATGCAACTCTGAATAATATAAACCTAATATAAATGTATAATCAGTGTTGGGCAGTAACTAGTTACTAGTAACGCATCACAGCAATAAAAGGACTTTCACCAGTAACGAGTAGTGTAAAGAATCATAATAAAATGTCAGTAATAATATTAGTTACCTCTGCCAAAAAGTACTCATTACTTTTGTTGTCACCCCCCTACTGATTTGAAATCCAACAATCCAGTCACATCCCCAGATGTCCCCTTTTCATCTAGCCCATAACTTTTATGGATTCATAATCTGCAGAAAAAAACCTCATAGTTTGAAGCCTTATCAGCAATTACCCTGACATTCACAGTCTGAATTTTGAGAAGAAAGGACGCAATTACCAATTTTGTGGGGTGTAACGGAAAAGCAATATAACGAGTAACGAATTGCTGTTGGCAGGGAGTAATAAGTAAAGTAATAATATTAATCATGAAAAAGGTAACAAGTAGTGAGTAATACATTTCATTTTTTGAGTAAGGAGCCCAACACTGCTTATAACTCCAACTAAGAATTCAAAGGAGAGGCTGTCGCCTGCAATCAGACGTTTCAATGCAGCGTGGCTCTCTGCACTGTGATTGGCTTCTGACGATCCCTTTAAAATAATGATGCATTGCTCGCCCTCGGGTCAATAAGATATGGGAGCTGTGTGGGACCAAGTGCCAAGTGCATTTCAGAAACAAACTCAAAAGTCATGCAATCATACAAAATTCAACATCATTCTGAATAAATAACAAGCAAAGGAAAGATGATGACTTAAAGGGATACACATCCATTAGCTTGTTTTATGGAGCCTATTAAACATTCAAATAAATCTAGCACCACTGCTGCTACATTATATATATCTGCAGTGTGTGCACAGGGGGTCTTGATATCCGTGCTCTAGTGCATAGACTGTATGTGCTATGAGCAGCACAGGACAAACCTCAAGCTTCTTAAAGAGAGGAACTTGGGCTTTACTGCCAGTGGAAGTCTGACAGAGGGAGTGTTATAAGAGACAAATCTGAGAAGGAGATGGAGAGAGGAAAGAAAGAAAGAAAGTAATCACCCAAAGCAGGAGGGAAAGATTTCAGGTTATAATAATGAACAGCAGCAGAGAGGAAGGAGATGAGAATAAAATGATAGATGGGTCGTCGGCGTTCTAATGATATGAGGATGGAGGCTCACAGCTTTGTTTACTGCTTTTACAAGCGCTTAATCACAATGAAGCAGACAGAAGTACAGACAAATGGTGGAAAACACGTCATGTTCTGCTGAATGATGGCGGCGTAACGACCCGCGCGAGGGGGCTGGCCTACCCATCCTTCCGCCTGTCACCAACTGGAGCAGGGCTGACTGATATCCTGGGCTGGGTGGAGATGGAGCTCTGCGATTGGCTGCTGGTGAAAGACGATGTCTCCAGGTTGACAGGGGACATCGGAGGTGTCGGGCTGCTACACTCCGAATGCGAGAGGGAGCCTGGAGTTGCAGACGATAAAAAGGTATGAATTCAGACTTTTTTTTTTTTTTTTACTGCTGTGATGCTCGTTATCAGACGATGTAGCTGCCAAACTCGACCGTACCTCTGTCAGATCCTGTGGAGCGCGGATAACGAGTTGGAGGGATCTTAATGCGTTCTGCTCTAAACTGTAAAGTACTGGAGGAGCCTAAAAAGACAAACAGAGGACATTTATTAAAAGGCTCAGGTCACTGACAATTACAAAGAAAAAAAAACATATTTTCTCTCTTGTCTATGTAGTCATCGAGCCATGCAGATACAGGGTTTCCCCAGGACATAGTGAAAGTGATAATCTGTTTTTCCCGACACTGCGATAGACTGCTCTGATGAATTACTACAGTGATAATGTATGACGTGGCCGATCAGTCACTGTCATCTCCTGAGCCGAGTCAGACAGAGTGTGATACATCTCGTGGTTAATTTAGTTGTTAGATGACGTCTAAACACTATTTAAATATGCGGCCGTTCCTGTGGGATGTACAGTAATGCTGCTGTCCTTTTTCACCGACGGTTAATGTTTAATTTCATAAAAAGTTAACTATCTTCTGACATTAGCGAGGATAGTCTCCACTGATTTAGTGTTGCACTCCCTAAAATATGTTCAGACTCACGATGAAAGTTTAAGGATCCGAATTGATGCATCAGAATCGGAGATATTGTCTTTTTTATTCCATGGTCCCTACATTACCCACAATGCAGCGTTGGTGTGTTATACTAGTAGCAGCTAACGTAGCCTCGAGCAACGATGAGGAGTGGGCCCACAGAGGTCTGGTTAGCTCACTTGTTTCTACCTCCACACCCCCAGATCATCATTATTATGACACTGACTGAGATTTCTGCCGCCCTCCCACTACAATAAAGGTGCAGTGGAGGTGTGTGTGTGTGCTGTGCACTGGAAACAATGTCCTGGTTACATGCTACTTTCTAAAAAAAAAAAATCATCCCTAATAAAACTGTTTTAACTGCATAGAAAGGGAAAAAGAGAAAATGTGTAATTCGGGTGAATTTAAACATGAAAATATAGATGAGTTAATTTACAGGACATAATATACACGTTATGATTTGCCTAAAAAACTAGGACTGCATATGCACCCAGTCTGGCGCTGGAGGGCAGGGAGTTGGTGCTGTGCGGCGGCTGGCTGCAGCTGGTCTCCGTCGGGTCCCCGGTGCGTTTGTGGCTCAGGTCCAGGCTGAGGCGACCTTGATGCTGGGGGCTGAAAGTGGAGAAAAAGGCCACAGTAAGTCTCCCCGCTGTCAATCATTCGACCCGGAGCAAGATGTAATTTGCTACATGCCATCTGTTCGTGAGATCTGGGGCAGGGGAACTTTTGTTTTGTACAATAAAATGCACCATCACAGGATTTATTAAATCAATAATGTCAAAAATAAACTATACTGGGGCTGCAACTAATGAGTATGTTGAGTTAAATAATCATTAAATCTATAAAATGTCAGAAAAATAGCAAGAAAATGCCAATTATAAGTTCCCAGAGCCCAATGTGGCGTCCTCAAAATGTCCTGTTTTGTCCAAAAATATTATTTACAATTATATTAAACAGAGGACACATGTCACAATGTTATTAGTAGCACCTGTGTTTTTCCTACTATGACAAGTCAGAATGTCTGCTGTGAAAAAGGCCCATTAGTGTGAACAAAGGAAAATGAAAACAGTGGCAGATTAACACCTTGTGTGAGAATGTGGGTGGACGCCTGAGCTGGCAGCTGGAGGACAGTTGTTGGTTTGGATCTCGTGGCTCCAGGCGGTGTACACCGGGTTCCTCATCACAGCCGTCACAGCAGGACACGGAGCCAAACCCCGCTGCGCTGGGTCTGGAGGAACACACAGAACGAGATCAGAGATCACATCAGACTCAACAACAGACAGTGATGAGAAGTAAAGGTACGGTCACGTTACATTTCCATCCTGCGAATATTCAATCCCATCTCCCATTCATTTCAATAAAAGTTTACAGTCTGTAACTACAGACATCAGAAACATGCACCAAGTCCCTTTGGGTGCAGGGAAAACCTTAAGTCTCAATGCTAGTGACAACAACAACATTTGCAAATGTTTTGCATAAATGTGAAGTACAGAGACTTTTTTTTTTAACATTCTTCAATTCCCAAATGCACATTACACTCAGACGCTGACGGACGAACAACTCAGAACAGCAAAACAGAAGAGGTGACTTACGTGCTGTGATGCTGCTGTAGCTGGGGGGTGCAAATGGCATGCTGTACCGATTGGTTCGCATGGGAGAGAAGCGTAACAAGTCCATGGGCTCTGGGGAGTGCTCGTCGTTAGAGAAACTCTGTACCTGCAAGAAGCAATAAATCAAATCAATTTAAATAAGTGTTAAATAGGTCGAATCGCTGATATAGTGGTTTGTCAGTAGCATGGGTCCTCTGCTCTGCAGTATACAGGAAAGACTGGTATCCCGTTCCTACTCCCATTCAATCAGGAGAGAAATGTATTTTCTGTTTCCTGCAGAGCAGAGGGACTGGGAGAGCCACGTTACTGACCAAACACTCTATAACTCTATTAACACTTATTTTAACAAAGTGTGAATCACTTACGGCACCTTTAATTAATCAATCAGTCAGAGTGTCTATTTGCACCCGGGTGAGAATAGTCACACGGCAGCTATTTACACCCAGCCTCCTCACCCCCGCCTCCTAGTAGTAAAAAGAGCGACAAAATACGTGCAGGGAGGAGGTCGTGGTGGATGAATGGGTCAAACATATGACTTTCACCCAGGAGACTGGAGTTTGTGTCCCATTTTTACATTTAACCGACTTATTATTTTCAGTTTGGTTTCGGCAGCAAAACTGGGTGTAAATAGCATCTGCCTTAATAAGTTCATCAGTAAAAAGTAGAAACAGACACAACAAGAATGCCAGATCAGACAGTCTCTCAGTTACCTGCATGGGAACAGGGATGTGTAATGGAGTAACATTTCGCCGCAGTGCCGGCGCTGATTTTGGCCGGTACCTCCTCTTCTGCCGCTCCTCTGCCCTGTGTCGACTCCCCCCCTCATCGGGAGGTTTCTTGGAGCCGCTCTTGGTCTCCCCTGGAGGAGCGTCGGTGTAATAGAGCTGGCTCCCTGCCTCTCCCTCGTCCTGTGGGCTCGTAGCTTGGGCCGGGGAGGCCGGGGGAGTGCCGGTGGTGATGGTGGAGTCCGACGCCGAGCTGTTCTGCTGGCGATGTTTGAACCTGAACGAGTCGCTCCTGGCCGGCGGGGTGGGAGGGGTCTGAGCGGATTCAGATATCGAGCTCTGCGGCGAGTGTTTGGGCAACTGAGACAGAGACATGTAGTCCAGTTTCGGAGGCGCCTCGGGTCTCCTGAAAGCGTGCACATCAAAGATGGACTTCCTCTGTTTGACTTTTTTGTAGATGGACAGCTGGGCCACCTCAGGAATAGGAGCTCCCGCTATGACTTTAGGCCACGTGCCTCCGCCGGGCTTCGCCGATGAGCTCTGCACCCGGTCCACGGCGGTCTGAGGAGAACTGCAGTCGGCGTGCACGGGGGTGAAGGTGAAGGGCCGATGGTGGAGCTCCTGCCTCCGGTAGCAGAAGTCGGGGTGGGGCTCTGAGGGACTGTGGGAGGTGGAGAGGGAGCGGGAGTGTAGAGAACTGTTGGAAAAAGGCTTGTGGTGGCAGTGAGAACTGCCGCCGCTGTCCAGAGAGTCACCGGTGTCCTTACACGCCTCGTCCCCTCTGCCGCCCAACTCACAGCTGCATGTGTCCGTCTGTGTGGAGCAGTTGTGCTTGGGGCAGCTGTGCTTGGAGTTCCTGCAGTTCCTGGTGTGGATCTCACAGGTCTGGAGCCGAGAGAGCTTTTCTGAGTCTCTCAAACCTTCAAATAAACTCTGGCCAGAACAGCTCTGTGGGAGGAACTGTTGAGAAAGGGAGGTAAACAAATATTGATTTAACTATACTTTACACTATACTACACTATTTTTAAAAGGAATACTATACAGGAATTGTCGCTTACACAACATTCAAACTTGGCCCCTCCTCCCCGACTCAACGAAAGCGAAAGCAAACCCCAGATTCACTTGTTTTGGAACAAGCTTTGTCGGCTTGGCATTTTGCCTCGCTATATTTGCATTTTGTTGGTGCTGCGTTGGCTATTCTCGTAACTTCATGCCTACAGGGTGCCGCCCAGAAACACGGCCACACACTTCTTGTAGGTCATAAGTGACGAATGAGAGGAATTACTTTTGTACGAGGCAATACATTATTTTTTTAGGAAAATCCTGCATAGTATAGTAAAGTGTGTGTGTGTGTGTGTGTGTCTGAGGACTTCACCTTCATGAGGGAGATGCTGAGAGAATCACGACAGTTCCTCAGCAAAGACTCGCATTCAGAGAGCGACTTGTTATCGAGTGCAATGCCATTAATCTGCAGACAAAAACACAAGGTCAGAATTTAGCAGTCACAACTTCCCTTCAAAGGCAACATAATATAAATTCCATTATGCTTGCCAAAGCATGTGTGCAGGAATTACAAAGTTCACTATCTTTCACTGCCTGTGAAAATTCTCAAATTATTTTTCACTAATTATTCTCAAAGATGAAAGCATGCATAATAATTCTAGTTGATTATGGAGTGAGAAGAATAAAATCTTGGACAAATTGAACATGGTAGTTACATCCCAGTGCAGTTTTCTGCAGTGTGTACAGTGTGTTCTGTGTGCATGTCTGTGGTCAGTAGAGGGCACTAGAGGCCAACGTCTCTGCCCACATGGCATCAAATGGAAATCATCTTCTGTCATGCAACTTAAACAAGTTATTGTGCAGAATACTCACAGCCAACAGTCGATCTCCAACAGTGAGAACGCAGTCTCTGGCAGCTGGACTGCCTGGAGCTAAAGTGGCAACAAACACTCCACTTTCCAAACCTATGCCACTGTCTGAGAGGCAAGACAGGAAAATCAGAAACCATGTCAACTGTCTGTCTTTCAAAAACATAAAATATACAATCTATCTAAAATAAAAAACATCAAATACACAGCAACAAGTTTTTATCTTTACATTTGTAGTACTAAATAACATTAATAACTACAGAGTGTGATGCATTTCCTGCTAACAGCAGCATTTTAATGGTCTATTTCTTAATTGGAGCTAGAAGCCGACCTTTGTGTCCGGCCAGATTCATCTGGATCGGAGTGATGATCCGTCCTCCCAGTGACTTCCTTCTGCGAACCACCATATTGATCACTCCCTCGCCGCTCAGCACCGCTTTGATCACCTGCTTCCTGTCCTTATTAGTCAGGTCCACATCATTAATTTTCAACAACCAATCGTTCACCCTGCACAGAGAGAGAGCCAGAGAGACACTTCAATTAATCAAATCCTCAAAAAAAAAATAGGGACACAATTAAAGTGCAGGACTGGATATTGAATCTCAATGCTTCTTGAGTTCTGACCAAAATGTGTCTGAAGTGTTAAGTATCAAAAAGTGGCACTGAATGCTTGGTCAGATCAGATTAGGCTTTTTTTTCCTTCTTTGATCTGATATTTCTTGATCTAAATCAGGAAAATGTTCTAACTTTCGATGGTATTTTATTTTGGTAAACACACTGCATTTTTTTCGTAACTGATTAATATAGAAACAATTCCTGTAATTACGTTGGTGGCAAAGCAGTGAGACATTTACCTTAATCTTCCTTCAGCAATACTTCCTTTATCCACCTTACTGACAAATATTCCACAATCTCCTGGTAAATAAGGATCATTTACCCCTTCAGCAATATCAAACCCAAGCGCTTTCAAATCCATGTCCTGAATAAGACAAAACATAAATTAATTTACAGTTTCATAGTACATTATAATGTGGTTCAGTGAAAAACAACAAGAATCACAGTCGTTCTTACTCTGTGCTTCTCAAATTCTACAACTTCCGTCTCCCACTCCATCGAGTCCGTGTCGATGGCTGAATCATGTGAACTGTGAGCCATCAGCTGACGAAACCTCGCTTCCTTTTCTAACTGGTCCTCCATCTTTTCTCTGCAGGACACAGAAAATGTGGAGCTCGTAAATAAGTACAGTCAGCTTTAGAAGTGATTTTGCTCAGTGACACATTTCGTCCACTGGGTGGCACAAAAGATCTGGTTTGAAATCATTCTGGATCCCCAAAACAACAGCAGCACAGACTCTGACATAAACAGAAACTTAATGAATACCGTTTGAGGTTTAAACCTAAAAAAAAAAAAAAAAAGTGCAGAAAATGACAAAAAGCCTGTCAAAAAGTAAAACTTACTTTAGTTCTTTGAGCTCCCGCGCAGCGTCGTTCTTCTGCTTCCTCGTGTCATCCAGATTCCTCAGAGCGTCTGCCAGATCGCTCACAGCTCTGTCCCTCTCTCGCCGCAGGTTGTCACATAACGTGCTGACAGATGCACACATTTTCACACAAAATCAGTGTCAGACAAAAACGTAAACAAATCTATTTTCATCCAAGCCTTTTAAAAACACAACATATTTCCAAAGAACAACAACCAGACATCTTCTGAACCCGCTCCTTACCGTATGCTCTCCCTCTCTGCCACGATCTTGTCCCGCTCCTGAAAGGCCCAGTCTCGGCGGCACTTGGCTACCTCGGCCTCCTGCACGGCCTCCTTCAGCTCCTGAGAGATGGCCTCGTACTGCTTCCTCAACATATCGATCTCCTTGTTGGCTCGCTCCATGTCCAGAGTGGCAGAGTCTTGTTTCTGCAGGAAATTAAGGAAATGTAATGTGATGAAAGTCAATGCAGAGCTGTGCAAAGGATGTGAACAGCAAAGTGCTTTTAATCTAATGCTGAGCACGGTGGTGTGTAGGGCTGCACAATATGTTGTTTTTTATCATCATCGCAATATCAACTTTCGCTATAAACACATCACAAAAGACTGCGACATATCCCGAAAGACACTCAGGGATATAAATATCACTCTTTTTTTATTTTATTTTAAAAAAAATGGTGTGTTTTGTGTTCAGTTTAATGTTCAATTTGTTCAGAAAAATGTCAGAAATAACTTTTTTGTAATTCAACAAGCATTTTTTTGTATTTTAGCAGAATACTGAAAGCAGCAGAAAGGCAGAACTGATATTATTATTTATCGCAAGTAATATCGTTATCGCAATATTCAACAACGTTATCGCACATTGCATATTTTCCTCATATCGTGCAGCCCTGGTGGTATGGTAGACACATTTTAAAGGACTTTGATCTTTTTACATTTTTGTGAAACTTCATACTTTTTCCCTGCAAGGAATATTTTTGATGCTGGAGTCTGTGTTCGTTCTGACATTAGCGCCGTCTGAAAAAAATGCAGCGTCCCCCCATTCATTTCAATGAGACCACAGCAGCGGCTCAGCAGGGGTTCTAATGTTCAGGCTCCGTTCCGCCACAAAAACAAGAGTTGGCTCAACTTTTGCTGGAACGTAATGTAACATCATCCAGCAACTCATCACAGTCGCCAATCAAATCAAATTGCTGGTGGATTATTTTATAAGAGAATGATGTAATTCTGCTTTAAACCTTGCAATCATTGTCCATGGTAACATTGCAGTGTTTTGGTGTGTGTTAAAGGGATAGTTTGGATGTTTTTAAGTGGGGCTGTATGACGTACTTATCCATAATCAGTGTATTACCGACAGTAGACGGCAGTCGGCCCACAGTTTGGAGAAGCAGACAGGAGTCCCGACACGGAAGCTAAGCAACGTCCTGCTGTGGACGGAGCCACACAGCAAAACGTACGCTATATTTAGATTATTTTCACTGCTTTACCTCACCATCAGACAGCCTTTTATGACGGAGCTGAAGCCGTTCTATGCTCTTGTTAAAGCCACCAGACTCCTTTGACAAAAACAATAATTTTGTCTCACAGAACACAGGAGTTGCCGATCTACCACTGCCTCCATCGATTTCTTCATTTGTTAGTTTTTGTGAGTTCCTAACCCTTTTAAAACACCAAAGTTACACAATAACACAAACTAACTAACCGATTGAGGCAGCGGTTGACCAGCAACTCCTGTGTCCT
Source organism: Heterobranchus longifilis (assembly GCA_028570985.1). Classification (NCBI taxonomy): domain Eukaryota; kingdom Metazoa; phylum Chordata; class Actinopteri; order Siluriformes; family Clariidae; genus Heterobranchus; species Heterobranchus longifilis. The sequence goes on along the minus strand of JAOVVB010243937.1, from coordinate 146 downwards.
GCGAGGTGAAGTGACTGTTTTTGTCAAGAGTCGGCAAGACGATGGCAAGGTCAAGCGGTGAAAATATTCTAAATATAGCATACTTTAACTGATATTGATTTTTTTTTTTCAGGTGGCTAAAATATGTTTTGCTGTGTGGCCCCGTC
>JAOVVB010243930.1:0-21510 GCA_028570985.1 Heterobranchus longifilis | reverse complement strand
ATAGTATATAAATATATACCTCACAAGTAGGTAAATAATATGAAACAAAGAAAACCTTTCTGTAACAGTATTACTGCAATAAAAATATGATTGTCAACTAAGAAACTCATCGTGCGAAATTTAAAATAATCACCTGATTCAATGATGAGTTGAGTTCCTTTGCCAAAAATAATTTTGTCCCTGCTATTTGTCACACATTGCATGCATCCACAGCAAAAACTTATTGCATTTCATTATTAGGCATTTGTTGAAGTATTGTCAATATTTCATCTTCCACAGAAACAGTTTTAGTTTTTAGCTAAATTTATTACTGAAAGTTTATAGCAAAAGACTTATGACTTACCTGTACTATTAAAAATGTATTATATTTAATAAACTTACTGGAATCCACTTTAAGTGTAGTGCCGGTCCCAAATATAATCTTACTGGTACTTTCAGTCACACAGAGGTTTTACCCCAGTCAAAAATTGCGTAGCTTTTGGATGCCAAGGTTCTAAAACTATTTCATTAATAACAACAAACTATTTAATATGGTAATATGTTAATACAGCAAAGCTTGTAAACTACAGATTAGAAACAAAGAAAACCTTTCTGTAACAGTATTACTGCAATAAAAATATGCTAAAATATTAGCTAAGATAAAATTTGATTTTAAAAAATACTTTTATTTTGATCCTTGCAATTTGTACTTGTACTCATGTCTACAGGTATTAAATCTTACTGGTAAGAGATTTTAGTGGTTTGTTGGTTTGTATAAATACTGCATACAACTTACTTGCAGAGATGAAAAGTTTAGTTCCATGGCTAAATATCAGTCTTCTATTATCAGCAGTCACACAACATGGCATGCTCATACATTAATCTACACAGTTAAAATTACTCAACAATGAAACCACAGTTAATCAAGTCCCAGTATTCTTTTTTTAGACAGTCCATAGTAAACAATGAAGGAAATTAAAAGGTAATAAAAATGTAAAGGCAGTAACTTGCTTCTTCTTTTGTAATTTGATTGGTTACCATTGCATTTAATTATATTTTTATACTTAACTAAACCTTGTCTCTGGTTTACTAAAAGTAGTTCTTGCCAATCAAATAGCTATTAATTAACTTATCACTTCAAGCAATATTTAATGAACATTGTATTCAATATGAATATGATATGAATATAATATAAACAATACATATTTAGTAAATATTTTTCAATTTTCTTCATTCACAGAAATGTTCCATGTTTCAACATTATTAAAATTGACCTGTCAACATATAGATATTAGCATATAGATATAAATGTTAAACTCACTTTTCTCAATGAAAAGCCTGGTTCCATGACCGAAGATGAGTTTACCCATAGAGCCAGATGCCACACAATATTACAGATAAGTACATTAACCAGATACACTTACATTGTCCAATTGTGACAACTTAATATTTTGTCTCAGTTGAATTCACATAATATTATAAACCCACCATATTAGTCAAACTGAACAATGGTGCAAGTGTCACCAAATAATTATAATATAAGTCTATTTTTTTTTATTAAGCAGTTTGTTTGGAACAAAGAAATGTTTTCAATATACAATTTCTCTGTCACTGTGTTTAAAATCCGATTTTAAAGATTTTGCAGCTTTCACCCAAAAACATTAAGACTCAAACATTGTTTTTCTTACCTGCTGTAACATAAAGCCAAGTTCCTTTGCCAAAAATAATTTTGTATTCACCGACAGTCACACATTCTGAACTTCCATACAAATAAGGTGGAGTATAGGAGTGGGTCACATATTGATAGATTTGTTGCTAGATTAAAGGTAGATTTAGAAAAAAATCTTTAAAAAAATATTTGACAGCTCACCTAACATTCCATCTGTTTTCTTTTATTTCTAGATTTTGTTGTACTTTCTGCCCTTATGTAACTAAATGTTATCTATGATACCATATTTAAGTGTCCAATTACAATCATTAAAATGAAGAACAATAAAAAAAATTCCAAGATTAAAATATCAAACATACCTTTTTCCACTATTAGATTGATGCCAGTGCCAAAAATTATCTTATTGTTCCCTTGAGTCACACTAAGCAACAAGCCATGACAAAAACTTTCTTTTGCTAAAAGAATCTTGCTAAATATTGTCAGGTGCACAGAAAAGCAAGAAAAATATGTGGCACTTGAAACTAGTTCATGTTTATTTACAAAATTAAAAAAAATGTATTAGCCATATTTAATGGCCAGTATGTATAGTAATTTGTATGGAATTTGGTTCAGTATGTATAACTTTGCATCATCTCTAATGTAATTATATTTGGATAAACTGGAAATTGAGTGGACTTTTTTTTTAAGATGCTGCACTAAGTATCATGGCATCTTATTCATAAATCAGAAAATCCTTGGAAAATATTGTTATAAAAAGCAAGTTACTTTTACAGCTATATTCTTCATAATATAATCATTTACTTCATCAAAGTCATCTAAAAAGGCATACAAATCAATGCCCTAACAATGATAATGTGTAATTAATTATACTCACCAGATTCAACAATCAGCTTTGTTCCAGCTCCAAAATAGATCCTGTAGCCAGAATCAGAAGTCCACAATAGTAAACACCAATACATAAACATCACCACTGAATACACTGAATAAAAAAAGTTAAATCAGTAAGACTATGTAAACAACACCACTTTACCAAAATTACACACATTCCCTTAGCCTTGATGGCTTAAATATCACAATACGAAATTAATAAATACAATAGCTTATTAAAGTTGAATGAATGAGTAAAAAAAAATGCATTCATGGTTAAAATGACTCTTGACAAGTTACCTGAGTTATTTTGGTTGTCTAGATGCTTGTTGATTTCTACATGATGAATATCCTAAATGATATGTGAAAGGCAGTAATATTTGCAAATAAAATAATTTTTCAAAACGAATTGACAGCACCACTCAGTTAAACGCACAGCTCGGGTAAAATAAGAGACACTGATGTGCAGCAGCTGGTTTGACGAAGATTTGCTCCACTGCCCCAGTTTCTACAAATGTGCATATGGTATCCTCCAGCACCCTGTGTATTTAAGAACTGCATTATTTTAACATTTTGTTATTCACTTATGCATCTCAATTTCTAAATGTAAAGGAATTATTTTATAGTAGGTTGTATGGGTCTCTTTGCCTCTTAGTGATTACGTTATAATGAACAGTGGTGGTTCAGTGATTAGGACATTTATCTATGAGTTTAAATACCAGCATCACCAAGCTGCTACTGCTGGGACTTTGGGATCTTCATAACAGCAATAAAAACCCTTTACCAAAATTACACATATCTCCTTAGCCTTGATGGCTTAACTATCACCAAGTGAATAAGTACAATATCTTAACAAATCTGAATAAATTAGTGAAAAAATGCCCTTTTTGTATTATGAGTCTTGACAGGTTACCTGAGTTATTTTGGTTTTATTTGTTGCTGGATGCCTGTTGATTTCCTCATGATGAATATCCTAAATGGTATGTGAAAACCAGTTATATTTGCAAATAAAATTGCAGATTGGCAGCACCATTACACTGCTCAGTTAAACGCACAGCTCGGGTAAAATTGAGAATGACCTGAAGAATTCAGATGTGTGTTAACACAATGCCAAGAAGAAATAACATAAATGAAACTAATGAACTTTGCATAAACAATTGTTGCTGTACATCAATCTAGAAAGCAATATAAACTAATTTCCAAACTATTTGAAGTTCAACCTTCTACAGTGAGAAAGATTATTCACAAGTAAAAAGCATTTAAGACAGTTGCCAGTCTTACCAGGAGTAGACCTCCTAGCACTTTTACCCAAAGGCCAGACCGTGCAATGCTCAGAGAAATACAAAAACATCTCAGAACCTACAGGTCTTACTGAGCATATTAACTGTTAAAGTCCATGAAAGTACAATTAGAAGAAGACTGAACAAATACAGTTTGTCTAGAAGGGTTGCCAGAAGAATGTCTCTTCTGTCTAAAAAGAACATGGAAGCACAACTGAGGTACACAAAACTGCATCTAAACAAACCTGAAGACTTCTGAAACATGTCCAATGGACAAATGAGACCAAAGTTTAGTTGTTTAGCCGCAATCCTGAGTGCAATGTTTGTGCAAAAACCAAACAGCATTACAGCAGAAACACCTCATACCCACTGACAAGCACGGTGGTGGAGCGGTAATGATTTGTGCTTATTTTGCATCCACAGGACCTGCGCACCTTGCAGTTACTGAGTCGACCGTGAGTTCCTCTGTATTCTAGAGTATTAGAGTATAGAGTATTGTAAAGGCCATCTGTCCAACAGCTAAATTTTGATCAAAATTGGATCATGCAAAAGGACAATGATCCAAAGCACACCAGTAAATCTACATTACTACTACATTAATCTACTGAAAAAATCATAAAGAATCAAGGTATTGGAATGACCTAGTCAAAGTCCAGACCTCTACCTAACTGAAATGCTGTGGTGGGACCTTAAGTGAGCTGTGCATAAGTGAATGCTCAAAATCCTTAATAAACTAAAGCAATGTTTTAAAGAAAATAGGCCAAAATTCCTCCACAACAATTTGAGAGACTAATAACGTCATACAGGAAAAAATACTTCAGGTTATTGCTGATAAAGGTGTCTCTACAAGCTATTGAATTAGAGTACTTGCGCATATGTTGTTTTATTTCTTTTTGGCTTATTTTTTATTTAATAAATAAATACTGGCAGGGTGAAAAAAAATGTTACATTTTGTTTATCCGAGGATATAACACTGAGAACCGCTATGATTGATGATTTTCTTTATGTTTTTACACAAAAAATACATAGAATTAATAGAAAGGGTACTAACTTTTTTTCACAATTGGCAGTACCACTCAGTTTAAAATGGGCTTTTAAGTTGTCTTTGAAACCCATTCGTCATCTCTGCAGCCAATTTATGGAAAACAGTCAAAAGTAAAAGTAAAACTCCAAGCATTTTAGCCATTTGTTTTGTTTTGCTGTTTTGTTAATAAACATATATAGGGTTCAGGATTGTGTAATACAGAGTGACATATCCTTGTTTTCAGCACAACCTAGGCAATATAATATACTGAACATTTGTTTGTTTTAACCAACTATACAAAAATGACTGAAAAAATTATAAAATTGGGTCACATAGGCAAAGAAATAGCACAGATACACATGATCACATGGTTGTCTGTTTGTTTTCACTTGTTTCTATGACCAAAAATGCTCATTTTGAGAATTCCATATTTTTGCGACATCATTCCTATATTCGGCTAATGGTAAAATTTACACATTATAAAAGTAATTATAACTTTCATTTTACTTAACATATGCGAAAACCCAAATGCACAGTTTGATATCTGAAGCCTCCCTATTAACACACATTTTAAATATTTTTATTTTTTTTGTCATTTACCTATGCTTTGTTGCCGGCACAGATCTGTGCCGCTTTGGTTTTATGGGTCAAGAAAACATAAATATGTGTTATCTACAAAGTGGTAAAACAGCAATTTGGCCTAAATAAGCATGATTGGGATATAGCTGTGAAAATGAATGCTTCGCTCCTGTGCCAAGACATCAAAAAATAAGATACTTACATACTTTCAGACAACAGAAGGCAAGTTTTAAATGTTTACATTAATTATGAAACATTGATTATAAAAAAGAAAAAAACTTAGCAAAGAGAACTGGATCATTTCCCTACCAATGAAGGAATGAACAACTTTTTTCCCCAACAAAGCTAAACAGAGACTGATATACAGTATATGACGTTGACAATCAGAGTGACAACCCACTGTGACAGAATTGGTCCCAATGTTTTTCTGTCGATGGTGGTGTTGTTTTGTTTTCGTGTGTTGTTTTTTTGTCAAAATGTGAAAAATTTCCAAGACTATAAGACATATGAACTTATTGTCCCATATAGATGTAGCTGATAAAAGTTGCATTTTGAATGCTTACAGTTGCTTAATGTAACTTGTTACTATTGTAAATTTAGGAGAATGATCATACCCACAGCATTACTTAAGCCTTTATTTCTCATATACATTCTTGCACAGTGAAATTCCTTTCTTTGCATATCAAACTGGGGTCAGAGCACAAGGTCATCCGTGATACAGCACCCCTGGAGCAGATAGGGTTAAGGGCCTTGCTCAAGGGCCCAACAATGGCAACCTGGTGGAGCTGGGGCTCAAACCACTGACCTTCCAATCAGTAACTCAGTGCCTTAATTCTCTGAGCCACCACTTCCCCAAGCAGTGACAGTCACTTACAGTCATACTGTAATAGTCACTTGGTCCTGTGTGTGATACTTGGATGATTGGATCGAGTACAACAATACTGATGGAATTTTAAACATAAATAAATAATCCACAATCAAAAAGTTTACTGCAGTTGTGTGGTTAGAAACGACATCAGAGAATGATTAAATGTGCCCATACAGTACATTTAAACAAACTATACACTCACAGGGTGATGTAAGTGAACACAGCAAGAAAGTTTTTAAAAATCCAAAGCAACACTTGAGTTCCAGCTGCACTCATATCAACACTCACTAATATGACACTGCATAATATATCACTGCTTCCATCACCAAAGCAATATGCAATTAATGATGGCCTCATTCCCCTAATGAATTGTGTTGAGTGCACATGTGGAAGGTAGACCCCTCTGGTGGCTAAAAGATCTAATTGCCATAGACATAAATGTTTATGCCTAAGATGTTTTATCTTGGCCAGTTTTGCAGTGAATCTGAAGATTGTCCTGAAAACAGTGGGTATGAGAAGAGAATACACCCAGGATGGCTTGTACATACTGTGTACCCAGGATAGAAAAGTAATTGAACTTCTTTTTAACTTTGGTATTTTAACCCTTATCCAGAGCAACATTTTAGTCTATTACACATCTGAGCAGTTGAGGGCCTTGCTCAAGGGCCCACCAGTGCCAACTAGGTGGTGGTGGGGTTTGAGCCCTCGGACCTTCTAAACTGTAGTCCAATGCCTTAACCACAGAGCTACCCCTCATTTTAAACAAATAAATAAATGCATAAATAAATAAATACACCCCTATCATTTTTATTAGAGACTCTCTAAGTTTTCTCTATGACAAATTATCTTATCCAGTCAGTAACTGTAGGCTAGATACCAGTTGAATGAGCTTACATGCATTTGTATTTGTATTATTTTGTTTGCATCTCATTCAAAGTATGCAATTAGGTTTATCAGTGTGACTAACAAAAAAAATAGAATCTCACAAAATCAAGTAAACTTTAGAGAATTAATTAAAAGTTTAGTTAATGTAAATTTAGGCATATTCCAGGACTTTTCGGTCTTCACAGCCAGAAGAGGGAGCCAACAAAACCAAACATCATGCGTTTAGCAAAAAGCATTTTTATTGCTATATTAACTCATGCATATTTCATCATTTAAAAAATTCATATTCATTCTCTTACATTATAACTTATACACATGTGCATCTTGATTGTTCTTTCTAGTAAGATTTTTATTATTTTTATTTAAAAAAAATTTTTGTTTGCTAGATACGTTCTATTAAATGCATACGCATACACACACACACACAAAATAATTTAGTGGGGGTTTTTTTTCATTTTATTGCAGGAAAATATTGAACACTTGCATAAGTGTTGTTGCTTTTTTATTTATTGCAAACAGTGTGCTCACTTGAGAATTGTGATTAATAAAGAAACACAGTGGTTCCTTCAAACTGAAATGTGTGGTAGATTATGATCTGTGAGTTTCACATCGTGCCTTGCAGGGTTATGTGCTGTTAAACCTGTGGTTAATGCAGCAACTTGCAAAACTGCTGCCTGTCTGCAAACCATGTGTTAATGTCACTTTAAAAAAAATCTAATTTGCACACTCTGTGTCATATAGAATAGATAACAATATAAATGCATATAAGATAAATAAAGCACATAGAAGGGTTCAAGTAGAGAATAAAAGTAAAGAATGTTGAAATGAAATATCACATGGCAATATAATAGAAAATAACTACTTGTTAAAAATATCTGTTCTTATAAGACTTGACAAATGTATCAATATAAATCAAACTAACATAAAATACATTTTAAACACTTATGTAGAAATTTATGCAGAAAACCAAAGACAGTAAAACATATAAAATATACTTTTGAAAAACAACAAATAAAAATTTTTTTATGTCAATAAACATTTACAAACACCTAAATCACCTGCCTCACCTTTTAATTTCATCCTTCACGACTTATATAAACAGAATCAAATTGAATTCACTGGAGGTTTTAATGTGGAGTTGTATACCAGCATCTTTATATTAAGCAAGAGGTTGAAGCAAAGGCTCTGCATTTGTTGAACTTTAGGCAAGAAATGCTTTAATTGTCATCATTATATTTACACCAACTGCTTTAGCCAAGAGAAGTCTGAGCCCAGTCACGATCAGTAGCATGGTGTTCCCCTTAGGATCACCTAAAAAAGAAAAAAGAAATTATATAAAGCAAATAACATTTAACCATGGTCTTACAGTCATCAAATTTTGGTACATACTGACCATGAGACTTGATGGCATTATAAGATGTACTGTTTGTCGAAGTGGTATTAGTCGTTTCACAGGTTAGGGGTGCTGCTGTCGCTTTTGCTGAGAAAATTACCATGAAGATTCTCGTGAAAATGTGTACAATCATTTAGCTTTATCTATCGTGCTTATTTTGGAAACAAAAACAATAAAAAAAATTACTGTATGAACACTTACCTGTTCCTTGACCTTTAGTTACGCTTTCACCTTCCATTTCACATTTGTCAATTCTATTGGAAAATGCAGCATAGTAATAAGTTTTATCTGTGGACAGCAAAGCATTTTCAACAGATTTAATAACAGGTTCATCTATTCCATCCAGGGACAAAGACAAGCTGCCTTTTTTAGGGGAGAACCCAGCAGCCAGACACAGCTCAGTCTTGTCTGTAGAAGTTAATATTGAAAGAGTCGGCTTCGATGGAGGCACATCCTCTGAAACAAAAGAAAGGAAGAAAATTGAACACATTGATTTTGTAAATAATTAATGAAGACCTATTAATAATTAATAATAAATAATCATAAAGGTCAATGGTCTACTATTTTATTGTCTGTTGTTTAGTTATTTTAAATGCGCTTTGTAAATTAAATTGACTTTGACTTAACACGCTTAGTCCTGTTTGAATTAATAGGGTGTAATTGTTGAAGACAAATTATTTAATAAGATCCTACTATCCAGTGTCACCTCAAAGAGCATGGTTTCTTTTTTTTTTATCTGGTTTCTTTTTCATCACCTCCTCACCTATTGTTTGCTCATTAGGGATCTAAATCTACATTGGGATTCTGTTATCTCTGCTTTCTTATAATGTCTTGTGCTAAAAGAACTAATAAGACAAAATATATATTATTGAATAGAATTTAAACTCCCCCCATGTAGCTTGTTATGTACATACATATGTTATGTATACACAAGCTCTACTTGTTCAGATAAACATGAATTTGAAAGAACTTAATCAAACTCTGATAAGAGTAGGCTATAAAACTTAATAAAAGTGCTTGGAGTTCAGCCTAAAGTAGTGTGCCTCAGAGTCTTTTGTGCAAATATGCACTTATGTTTTAAGTGGAAAATGTGCTGATAAGGACTAGTTAACTTCTAAATGACATTTTGGTGTTAATTTTGGTTTTTAAATTGTTATGTGCAAATTTCCATGCATTTTGACCAGAGCATGCATTTTGACCAGACCATGCATTTTGACCAGACCATGCATTTTGACCATGCATTTTATCAGATCATACAGATAAAACAAATTAAATAGTCTTGGAAGTAGCAGACGCTTTTTTCAGATGTTTCCTTCTGCTTTTAGAGGAAAGCAGTCTTTGTGAATTTTACATAAGTTTTGGAACAATCACTGGTAATTTTGTAATACAGGTGTATTAAGCATTGAGCATTTTTCTGATAGTGAATGAATATAACATCAAGTACCTTGCACTTAATATTTATAAATGCCTTATGCAAATGCCGCATGTATAAGTACTTAAGAGGTCAAAAATTCCTCAATGGAAAATGTTACTGCTCATCTTTAATGTTTAAAAATAAACAATCAACTCACATATATATATATACACACACTTTCTTATCAGTGTCTGTTTTATTCATTATGCATGTTTATATATAATGTATATATACATGTTTATATACAAACAAATAAAATAAAATATATATAAAACTATATTCTTAAATATATATTTTTAAAACAGTGAAAGCAGTATTTCTGTAATACATATTTTTAATGTAATTTCTAAAATAGTGACCTCTTCTACTTGGGAACTAATTAAAAACTAAGTATCAATAATAAAGATGGATAGAATATATTCCTAGACTATATGCCTCTTTATTATGAAGTAAATTTGCTGGCTTTTTTAAGAAGTATGCACAGGACAACTCAGAAAATCCTGGTAAAAAAAAAATCTTTCTGTTTTATTAAGTTAATTGGTAAATTAAGGGGGCATGTTAAGCCAAACAAAATAAAATAGTCTTCGTGAAATTAGCCCCATTTATGAAGGAATAGAAGGATTTCATAATGGTGATCAAAAATTACATCAAACTGATGTAGTAACAAATTTGTCACTATTGAATATTACCTATATTATCTGATATGTACAGATAGGCTATAAACAATAAAAAAAAATATTTAAAAAAATAAGATACATTTACAAAAAAATACATTTGTGCAACCAATAATTTTAACTTGTAGGGATTCTGAATTTTAAATCAATTGCATCAATTAAATCTTTTTTTTCTGAGGCACAAAAACTGTAATGTTACAGACAAGAAACATTAATTACAGGTTACAGAAATAATCATGGCCCTGGCTGATGGGCAAGGGGAAAAAGTACTGGTCTTAATTTTTTTAACACAGTTCTTACAGTCTACCCTGAATATACAATTTTTTGTACGCAAACATATATTCTTATGATTAAACTGTACTATAATAGTACTATGATATATATTATATAATATGATATATATTAGTGTTTTTTGTATTAATTCTCATTGATGTTTTAGTCTACAGACTATTCTAAACTAACATTTCAATATTTAGATTTCACAAAATTAACTCAGCAAAAGGCACACCACAAAGTAAAGTCAAGTATCACATTAATACTAAATTAGTATCAGTTATGTTGTATTAGCATAAGTATTGGCATTAAGATATTAGTTTTACTTTATTCCAAATCACCTGATATTTAATGAAAACTTATTGTGCCCCACACAATAAATTATTAGATTTAATCTTAGATGAACTGTTTTGTCAATTAAAAAGCTACATCCACAATTAATTATTATATAAATAATTTAAGTTAAAGAAAAATTTGCCTGGATTTCAAACATCTATTTTAATGTACAATCTTCTCAGGTTTTTTTTTAGACTGGTTTTATTTGTTTCGTTTTGCTGGACTCAAGATTTAAGTTTAGTGTTTGATTTGTCTTTTCTAATTACCTCAAAACATAACATAAATTACATTTTATATAATATGTCATGTAAAGTACATTTATGTAAATTGTATACATTATGTACCAGAATTACTTGCATTTTAGGTTAATTTTGTATCATACTACTTTTAAGGCAAATGCAAAGAATGCAAAACTTATATCTTAAATGTCTTATTTTTCACATTAAACTTAAACTATACTATAGGAGATACTTTTGCACCGGAATCACTTAAACACTTTACTTTAGTTTTGTGCATCTCACAGATGTACATTAACAAAAATTATTTAGTACTTTCTACATACAAAGACAATGCACCTTATGGTTTAAGTTGTTACCAAACCTATCAGTACATAGAAGTCCACAATTTCATAGTCTCTAAGCTAAAAACTTGACATTACTTAAATCTTAAAACAGTTTTTTTCTTTAGTTCAGTTAGATTTACCATTTGCCAGGTTACAACACCTGCAGCTAAACACCGCATAGGTCATGTTCTTTTTACACATATCCCTTAAGAATTATCACAGCTAAGCAAAATTTTCATGGAAACTTTTTAAAATAACAATTTGCAATTTGCACATTTCAACAACAAGAAAAGCAATGTGAAAAATTACTTACTTGGTTCAACGCGAAGAGTTATCGGCTTTCCGAAAGTTAGAGCATCAGTGTCACTGTGATTCTAGCCTTTACAAATACCCTGTGCCCCAATAATGACTCAAGAACACGAGTTTTAAGCAAAAAGAAATCTAAAAACGGTTTTAATACAATAAATATACAATAGGTTGTATTCATTATTATTATTATTATTATTATTATTATTATTATTATAGAAAAAATACAAATTAGGCTTACATTACACCAAATTAAAGACTAAAAATATTGGAATATTTTCAATATTTTTAATGCTTGGTTGAAAAACAACTAATTAATGTTAAAAACATTAACCTAAAGATTAACATAAATTATTAACATGAAGAGATGTCATAGATATTTTGCATTTCAAAAGCCTTTAAACATATTCACATGGTCTTAATGGGTATTTTTGAACATTCAGTAGGAATGCATTGTGTAGTTTGTAAAGTTTGTAAAAAATCTTCCATTTCTTTCTCACTTATCCTTCATGCAAGCACTAAAACATTTTCAGAGTAAAAACTCCCAGTGTCTAAAAATGCATATGATGTTTTGTAGAGTAATGCAGTTGTTATTGACCAGCAGACGTGCGTCTTTCGTTGTTTAATACTCTTCAAAATAAAGAAAATGATATACGGATATTTTGTACAGAGAATAGCTGTGTTTGAATCACTGTGGTAGTCATCGTAGTACACAGTGATAATGCACAGCACAAAATCTCACAGACAGTTCAGTCTGACTTTCACTATAAAAATGCATACATACAAAGTATTTCCTGATAAAATATCAAGTCATGGATGGCTTTCAGAATCTACTCACATTCCATTCCATAGAAAAGTAAGAAAATCTTCTGTATACAAATCCATAATAATCAATTTTGGTCTGGATGAAATACAAAAAAAAAACAAAAAAAACATGTAAATAAAAAATAATGTAATAGGAAAAAATGTTAAGATAAACCAGGGTGAAACTTTGATTAAAAAGTAACAATGACGTATGAACACTATGGCACTCTTCTCTGAGGTTTTTGTACAAACCCATTAGTGAAAGAAATCACTGTGGTATACGACCACCCCCACAATGACTCAACACTAAGCAAAAACTCAACTTCCAGTGGAGCATACATGATGAAATCTTGATTATGCACAATACACACTGTTGTGTATATTGTTTGTAGTGCTAGTAATACTAAAAGTAGGAATAATTAAAATAATAATAATAATAATAATAATAATAATAATAATACTAGGCAGCATGATGATGTAGTGTTGCACTGTGACTCGATGTGTGTATTAGATACTGTATCTAGGGTGTATCCTGCATTGTGCATGAAGTCTTCTGGGATAGACTCCAGACCTCCCGCAATAATAACAATATAAGCAATACATGAATAAGCAGTACATGCACAATGAATGAATAATCATCATCATCATCATCATCATCATCATTTTGTCAATGATAAAGAATGACAAAGAAAATCATTAGACATGACTGTAGAGAAAAGTAATACAATTTATCAACTACACAAAACAAACCCATTCGACTTTTGGGAATAATCCCTACAGATCATTAGCCAGAAACCTGAAACAAATGTAAGCATCACAGGCCATAAATGTTTTTCATAATGATCATATTTGATGATGATCTCTGATGTGCACAAAGAGAAGTAATAAATAGGACAAGCAAGTATTTTGCTAATATCAATCAGAGAAAAACAACAAGGTCAACATATGTCCTTTATGCTAGTGTAAAGGAAGCTCTATACAGCTCTACAGCTCTATAGCTCTCCCCACTCTGACTAGAGCAGATCAGAGATTCAATTGTTGGAGCATGGATGTGGATTACGTAGATGTTGAACGGTCTGGCACTAAATCTTGTTGAGATGATTCTTGAACTGATAGGGCTGTGGTTGTTTAGGCATCTCTGCACTTTATTGCTAAGGAGGAACCCGACGCTTTTGAAATGATGTTTCTCTCCAGTCTACAGTGGGATGTTCACCTTTGCCAGTTTATGTGACTTCTGACACATCCAATATATCAAAGGTAAAAAAAATTATTTGTATATAAATTAATGCTACATGAAATTAAATATTTAACCTTTAATTTATTGACATATCTGCTGCATGGATAACAACCGGTTCATAAAGCACATGGTATTGTCAGACATGGGTATCAAAAACATACAAGGCTGGCCTTCCATCGCACCCAAAACCAGTGACTAGCCCATACCTAACCATGGGATAATGATGATGATGACCAAGATAGTATGCTGTTTTCCTAATAATAACCCTGTGTGACAAAACATCACTGAACAGGAAGAAGGCTGAGTTCAGGAGTGGAAACAAGGACAGAACTGAGGGGAAAAAAATTATGATGGTAAGTAAAAGTAAACTCTGGCAAAACAACATAAAGGAGGTGTGTTGTGGAATGAGAACCATCACTGGCCGTGTTAAGAAGACTGATCAGGTGATGAAAGTAGACCTACATGCGACCAAAGAGGTAAATTTGTTTTTTAACAGGTTTGATGATGTGGTCTCTGCACAACCTTCACCCAGCTGGTGTCAGACACCATAGTGAGCAGCATAGGGGACCCTCAGGGGACTCACCCTTTCTGTTCACACTCAATACACCTGACTTCAGATACTGCTAACAATCCTGTCACCTGCAAACGTTTTCCTATGACTCTGCCTTTGTGGGCTGTATCGGGAATGGTGAGAAGGGTGAGTACACGAGCGTGTTGAACAACTTTGTAGAATGGTACTGACAAAACTACCTGCAACTAAATTTTGCAAAGACAATAGAACTAGTGTTGGATCATAGGAAGCAGAAAACCCCCACTGATCCCATCAACATCATGGCTACTGATGTGGAAATTGTGGAAAACTATAAGTAATAGGTGTGGACAGTAAGTTAGACTAAAATAAAAACACTGATATTCTGTATAAGAAAGGTCAAAGCCACCTGTACTTTATCAGGAGACTCAGACACTATAGTGTGCTGGGGCAGCAGAGTAAAGACAGTCAATGTCAACAGACTCAAGCTTTATTAGGAAAGCTGTCTCTGTCAGTGGAGTGGAGCTGGAGTCTCTGGTGGAGGTGTCTCCACCTAGAAGCACCGCAGAATTCCACAGGAGGGCAACCTTTATATTTTATTGTATCACCCAGTCTCACAAATGAGATGAATTGATTTATAACTTTTCTCCTAAGAAATGGAAGCTCTTATAGAAACATACACTTTGATTTCAAAGTGCATATGAATTTATTAAGCCTGAATACAGTATATGATAAATCATATATTCCCATATTTAGGTCTAAAACTATGTAAACAACTTAGAACATATCTCCACCATAATTTTAACCACCCATTTTTCAAATGACTGTGACTGTTTGGTGTTTCTTGGTGTCCAGTTGTGTCCACTTGATTGTGTAAACTGTTACGTCCCACACAATGCATAACTTTAAATGTTCAACCCTAGTGCAAGCCTTCTTTTTCACCTATGAAGACAACATAAAGGATAAACCAACATCAACATCTAGAACCCTGTATGTGGGGGAAAAACAAGTTTCAATTTTCAAATTGAGAAATGAGAGAAAAATTATTAGAGCCATTGCACATGCCTTGCACATAACCAATCAAGCAAGATGAATCCTACTACTATCAGTGGTCCTTGAGGTGTTTCTACAAATTGACTGGAGTCCACCCATGCCTAACTGACTTCATTAGGAAAATTGCACACCTATCTATATAAAATCACAACATAGATTATGCATGCCAGAGTAAAAAAAAATCCATGAGATCCATTATCTGTAGACCCACGAGATAGGATTAAGACAGATCTGGGTTAGGATACAAAAAACTTTCGGAAGCACTGAAAGTGCCCAAATGCACAGTAGCCTCCATCATTCCCAAAGACATTTGGAACAATCAACAGATCTACACAGATCTGGCTCCCCAAACCAAACCTAACCAAATTGGGGATGAGGAACCTCAGTTAGAAAGATAACCAAGGGGTCAATATAAATGGGATCCTGAGTTCCCTTGTGAAGATACTTACAGGAGGACAGCCATCACTGCAGCTTTCAATATGGTACAGTGGACAGACAAAAACCATTCCTCACTAAAAGGCACATGACAGCCTGCTGGGAGCCTGTTGACTCTCAGACCATGAGAAAAAATCCTCTGGTCTGATGACACAAAGATTTCATTATTTGGAATCAGGAGATTGGGAATGCACTGCACATCATCTTATTTAACTCATCCCTAGAGTCAAATACGGTGGTGGCAGCATGATGCTGTAGGGGTGTTTATCTGTGACTTTAACTGGGATACTAGTTAGGACAGAGGGAAAAATTGATGCAGATAAAATAAAGAGTTATCCTGAGTGGAAAAACATTCTTCTGAGTGCTCAGGATCTTAGGCTGGGATGAAGGTTTACAGTTCTACAACACCATGACCAAAAGCATAATGCCATGAAAACACATACATTTTTTAAAATAATTTTCCTTTATCATGATTTCAGAGCTATATTTAAAAAAGGATCTCTTTTAAAAGATATTATTAAACTCATACATTTTCGTGATGCTTTATCATGCATACACTGCAACTTTTTTTTTTTTGAAGAACTTTGAGATAAGAGAAAAGTTGAAGATGAATTTATGAACACTATACATGGGAATTGCAATAGAAATGTGTGGAGCTATGTGGTTGAGTTGGCTGTTAAAGAGTTAAACACCATAACTCCTGAGGGTTTTTGTACAAAGCCAGTGGTGAAATGAATCACTGTGCTGCTCCAGTCCCACAGTGATATAACACTTAACAAAAACTCACTGACACCCTCTATATGCAAGTACCAGTAGAGAACACGCTAGAAACATCCTGATTATGACTTATTTGTCGCAATGTCACAATAATGCTTTAAACTACAATTACTAATTAATAATAATGAAAAATAATTTACTAAAAATCCTAAAAAGTATAATTAAAAAGAATGAATCGACAGGTATAATTTGAATCTGGTTTAAGTGATTACATTTCCTTTAAAGGTCTAATCAATGTTTCAAAGTTTATAAGAAATATAAGGGAAAAAAATATTTTCTCTCTGGTATCTTTACAATTACCCCACCTCAGCTGAACAGTTCGTTTTGACATAAGTTGTATTGCTTGTCTGTTGTGATGTTCTGAAACACTTCAAGTGCTATGGCACTTTTTGACCTGGACATCTGGACCAGACTGATTGCTCATTAGACTTCAGCATGGGAAAAGCTTCCTGTCCATTTGGTTCATTTCTGCCACCATAGACACATACAGTATGTACTGTATACCTTAAGTTTCACACCTCCTAAAATCGGTTGTGTACAAGCTTTTTTAGAGTATTTAATCCAAAGAACTATAATATGTACCATAGTTTGATTTTGTGACATGGACATGTATTTTTTTTATGGTCAAAACCTCATATTTTTCTTCACATAAATTCAGAAAAGCATATTTAGATTATAAATGCATATAATTATATGAAAGCAATGACCACAAAATGGAGAAGTGACTGCATATACATAAATTATTACAAAAAAATTTAAGTAAGTACTCTATTGATTTTATTATACATGTAGTCTTCAATCATGTTAGTATTCTCAATTCTCTCATAGTATTGTCCTTGAGTAGAAGCATTCAAAGTCCAGGATATCCTGGTGTAAGCACTTTTCTTGAATATGTTCACTTGAATATGTTCTGATGTTCTCCCCATACTCATATCAATATAAGCATGAATCATTTGACCTTATCTGGGGGACTCACAAAGACAATGATTTTGACTATTGCATCAAACAGCTTAAGAAAGTCTTGAAGTTACATAAAGGCTGATGACATCTTGTCTAGAGCTGCAAGGTTTCAAAAGGCACAACTTGATGTGTAGTGGTTGCATCAGGACATTGCCATGGTCCACCAGTGGCTTTCACTTGATGCTGCTTCCCCAAAGCAAATTTGACCCAGTTTTGCCAGTCCTACCTTGGGTAGTGTTGCTTGGTGTCTCTGCTATATAAAAAACAAAGATAGTGGAGAAACTTAAACCTAAAAAAAGAGAGAAAAAGTTAAACCTACTTGGGAATCCACCAGAAATGCCACCATTTTAAAGTCTCCATTGGCCTTTTAAAGTATTCATAGTTCAGTGTGTCCAGTAATGTATTTACACTGTTGTAATACTCTTTGAGGTCCCTGTTTTTATCTGATTTTTTTTTTCAGTTGTTGTTTAAGGTCTGGCAACTGAATTGTGGGTTAAGGTCTGGTCAGACTAAGCATTCCACTGCTACCATCATGAGTTAAATCATTAAGAATAAAGATTAACATGCCCATTCCTGAAGTAGCCATAAAGGCTAAGCCATGACACTACCTTCCCCATCTCTAAACTATGAGCTCAACAATCTAGACATAAATATTGAGAAACAAATGCTGACATTCTAATATTCTCATATTTATGTTTTGAATATCTTTTGAGTAGCACTATTGATACCAATTTCCAGTTTTCCAGATTTTTCTGATTGTTTCCCAGAAGTTTTATATAGAGAATTTTTGTGAATATATTATTTCAAAACTTGGGAAAGTTGGAAAGGTTGGAAAAAAGTTGAAGATGTATTTAAAAAGACTATACAGGAATTGCAATGATGAATTACAAAATGTGTATAGCCATGTGGTCCTGTTAAAGTGTTAAACAACTCTTGTAAACCTTGTAGAAGGTTTTTGTACAATGCCAGTTATGAAATGAATCGATGTGATACCCCAATCCCACAGTGACACAACACTGAACAAAAACTCACTGATACCCTCTGTATGCAAGTAGAGGATACACTAAAGACATCCTGATCCTGAAAGCCTTGAAGTTACATAAAGGCTGCTGACTTCTTCCATGGTCTACCAATGGCTTCCACATGATGCTCCTTCCACCCACAGTAAATTTTATCCGGTTTGGCCAGTCCCACCTTTGGTAGTGTTGCTTGGTGTCCCTGTTTTACCAAAGACAAAGATAGCAGAGTAAATTTGTAAAACCACTTTGGAGACCCACCAGGAATGCCACCATTTTAAAGGTTCCATTGACCTTCCACTCTTCATACTTAACATTTATTTATCTATTTATTTATTTACACTTATTTATCTTTTGAGCTCAAGCCCAAATGTCTTCAATGTACAGCAGAAACAATAATTATTAACCTTTCCATTCCAGTACTTTTGGAGAGAACTGTAAATTTAGATTTTACTGTCTGCCAAGCTGCTGATAAAAGTATATATATATATATATATATTATGTTCTGCTTGAATAAAATGATTAGTTTGAAATCTAAATGCTGAACCCAATATCAATTCTTACTACTTGGGATAACTTGAACTGAAAAGCTACTCTGCCTATGGCTTTTTCTAATCCATTTTAACGTGAAGGTTTTTTGACTACAAGAAAGTACTCGTATAAGTAAATATTCAAAATTTCACTTCTAAAAGTGGAATTGTAAGATATATTGGTAAAAATAGATATACATTTTTTTGTAACTGCATATGTCACATGCAAAGCTACTGTATGTTTTTGTAGGGGCCTTACATTTCCTTGCAGAACTGTGACCCCCCGTAAATACACAATGAAATACTCTGGTGCAAAAACCGTTCAAAAGAGCTTACATGAGTAGGAAACAAGATAAGGCAACTGATGTATGTGGTTAAAACCACTTTGGTTTTCTCTGGGGAAGCAGATGATTTTGCGTTGTTTTTTTTTTTCTCCTCTCTAAGCCCTAGGTAGAATAGTATCAGGGGAGAGGGAGTGAAATAGAGACAGACAGAATTAGGTATTCTCACCTTCATGACTGGGAATCCTTTGTTTTGAAATCTTATTTGGAATCAATTTCCAGGCTCTTGTATTAAATTATGTTTTCCAAAATATTGTGATCTTCTGGGTCACAATATCAATGAATGGACATTTTATTTCCTTTTTGTTATGCAGAACAATGTCAAGGCGGTTTGGACTTATGGCCAGGTCTTTGTAGTACACAAAACAAGTTACTTTATAACTTTATTGTCCTGTATATATTACTGGACGATTGTAAATAATGGACTGTAGCATCCTATCATTTCTTTGACAGAAACTTGTGAGCTGTTGCACTGGCAGAGAGCTGAGCAGTGTTGTCCGCGCTGGTGACTTTGCAGGGTGTTCCGAATGGTGGAGTTTTGTCGAGGGAAGTTCCCTTCACCAACATTCCCTGCAAACGGAGCAGGGAGTAGGGCACCCTGTAAAGCACACTTCGGAATGGAACGCAGCTATTGTTGTCATGTTCCACTTCAGTTCCCAGAGTGCACCTTGGTCATGTGCTGAGTGCACTCACCTGAGCCTTGTTTGCTAATTAGCTCAGTTATAAATAGTCATGCCCTGGATTCTGTCTTTTTTTTTTTTGCATTTGGTTTGTTATCTTTGTTTAAATGCAACCATTTCATATCTTTGTTTTGGGAATATTCTTGTTAAATCTTTCTGTTGTGTTTGCTTATGATGTTTAGTTTAAAAAGTCTTAACTTCTTCATTTATGCCTTGAAGTCCATCAACCCTAACACTAATGTACTGTACAGTATTGGTGTAATAAATGATAAAGCAAAATTATATGCTTGCATTGCCAGCGTGCAGTGCTTTAAAGTATGGTTGCTGGTTGGAAATTCTCAGCTTTATCTGGCAACAGTGAATGATCCTCCTCCTGTCAAAAATAATAAAACAAAAAAGAAACACATTTATATGTTTGCACAGAACTTTAAGCTAGCTCCTCTGGAGTATGAATTGGAGTGTGAACACTGTGTACACACTTTTGTCCCACATGAGCATTCCTTGCAATTTTTCCAGCTACTTGTGTCTCTTCACATAGCCAAGCTAGTTTGTCTATTTTGATTGATCCATTCTTACTTAGTGTTTTCTCTCAGTGTTGGATCTTCATTTAGAGAAATTCTGCTCAACTAATTCATAGTTCTTTCTGTATGGTCATCAGATCAGAGAAGTATGTAGTATGCTTTAATCAAGGAGTATTTGAAGCATATCGGAATGCACGACACATTAAATTGTCAGGAACAACATCGGGAAACAATGTCAGGTTCAAGGTTTGAGAGCTAAGAGCATAAAGCTGAGTCGGCGGTGGGTAACTAAGCACCAAAACTGGACAGTTGATGATTTAAAATGTAATCTGGTATGAGGAATCTCAATATCTGCTGCGGCACACAGATTGTAGGGTAAGAATTTGGCTTGAATCAAGTCTGGGCTGGTGGAGTTGGTGTAATTGTGTGGGGAGTTTTTCTTGTCTTTGGGCCCATTTATATCAATCAATGATCACTTGACAATTAGTGTCAATTAAGGGTTGTTGCTGATTGTGTCA
>JAOVVB010243924.1:0-15460 GCA_028570985.1 Heterobranchus longifilis | reverse complement strand
TTTAGCTCGCTCACTAACACCACCATCAGCTCTCCTACGGACTCTACGTAGCAACAGTAACCGAGTGTGTGCGGAGCTTCAGCCAATGGGAGAGCAGAGAGCGCGTGAACAGTGCGTGCTCGCGGGACGGTTGGAGGAAATAGGGTGCGTGGCCGTTGGTGGGCGTGGCCACGAGAGTCAGCAGTGTCAGGGTAAACCCGATGAACTGCCATCCGCTAAACTGGGGAAAAGGTCGATCCAGTCTATGCTGCGTTCACTGGGTGTGGGAATAACCTGCTAAAAGCGACCTGACGGCTCCACGCAACATTTTAGTAATTCAAAAAAGAAAAGTATTTGAGCAACATTGTAATGTATCAATTTCAATAAAGAAAAATTGCAATTATAGCCAAAGTGCCAGGACTACACAGCAGCAATGACAAATAATCTAAACCAAATCTCTTTTTCTAGGCTATAGGTAGGCCTAAGGCACATTCACAAAAATGGCCTACTGCATAGTTGTTATGCATTAAGTATACAATTTATAATGCCATTTTAGATCAAATGTTATCTAAAATGGCCCTAATGTTCACATTTTTGTTTAAATTATTGTAATGTAATGTTTTATGAAAACTATTGCATTAGAAGCTGCTTGATTTTACATATGTGATCCACTTATATATGTTTATGTGATGTTGCACTGTAATCTTTTATATTCTGAAATAAATGGACAAAGGTCCATGTCTAGCTGAAATCAAAATGCAAAGGTTTGACTTAAAATAAACAAATAATTTAAACCAGCTTTTGAAGAAATTAGTTGAGTTTATAGCTTACACTTTGCAAAACAACTCTCAAGGAAGGATTAAGTAGGCTAGGTTGATCCACGTTATAAATTCTTAATTATGTTTTAGGCTATTAGAAATGGACATATCCCCCTTGACTTGATTGCATATAATTTCTTGTTGCCAATGGAAAAGGCTGATACAAAGAAACCTAGATTTTTCAAGCTCTATTGTCAAGTTGAAAGCGAGGGGGCCAGGAGAAAAGTCATTTGTACCACTTTTCCCACAATACATGAATGCAACACCAGTGTCCAGATGACGCGCAGGTTTCTGTCTTGTTTTTTTGGGGCTGTTTGTGCAGCTTTCTCACAGAAAAAGCAGATAAACATGTGCTTAATTGTCATCACCTTCACATTTCATAGCACAAACACACAGGCACTAGTTGCAAAGTGAGTGAAATGCTTTGTTTTGTACACACTGTCCTTAACAATGTTACAAGTGTAACAATGTCTCCCTTCAAAGGCAGATGGATTAATATTTGGTTTCATATGAGAAGCCTATAAATGATACATTAGGCAACAGTGTAAGTGGTGTACCCCACTTGGTCATGATCTTGACACTTGTTTTGTCTGTGGGTGTAGCCGGTGTAGCCACTCTTATGGAATTCAAGGGTGGAGCCAACCCCATTGCTCCTGTTTATACATATATGGACTATATACATTTTTTTATTTATATTATTATTGTTACATTTGCAGACAAATTCATTTTTATTGGCATTCAAGTCTGCAGATGCACTACACTGATAACCTTTTGTCCTGGGTGCAGAGAAAAGGATATTGTTCTCCTGATACTAAATATATTCTTTAAACTTTGTACAAACTGTTAATGTATGTTGGGCTGTTTTTCCTGTGGCCTATTGTCTGCCAACTTCTATTAGACCAATCCTACAAATACATGTAAGAGAATTCAAATTGGTCTTGACCTACATATGCTGTTATATCACCAACTGCATTAAGACAAAGAAAATGTGTCATAAGTCCCAGATAACTTCTGGAAGCCATGACGTGAAAAAGGCTCCAGGCGGAATTCAGAAATCTTACCAATTTCGATATAATTTTCGAGAATCACACCCATGATATTTCATATTCTGTTTCTGATCTTTCATGCTTTTATGGATGAGCAAAATTCACATGACCACACATTCATACCTTGTGTGAAATTGGGAAATTGGTGTTTGTTTGCAGCTTGTCTGCAGCAGAAGGGAGTGTAGCAGGTGTGTCTCAGTCTGACTCACGTAAGCATGACCTCAGAGAGCAATGAGGGCTCGGAGCTGTGGCAGTGTATAGCTGCAGTGCCAGCAGTTAGTGAGAAGAGAGGGGAGGAGGGAGGAGTTACGAGGAAAACGAGTTAGCACGCCGGCATGACAGGCCTTAGCACAGCAGCCTGTTTGTGATATAAGTGGGGCAGGCCGCTTCAACTTAGTTAGGGAATCTGGAGGAAAGGTTACGCTGGCCCTATCTGGGCCTCCGCATGCACACCTCCCCTGTCCGGCCAACTCCCCCAACTCAGGAACTCCAGGAGCGGATTCAAAAAGGGGGGGAGTAGCCCCAGCAGGGTTAAATATATCACCCATGGGCCTATATTTCACTAACAGCCCCGGAGCTCTGACAGGCAGCCACAGGTCGTGTCATCTCCAGGCAATAGTGTTACTTCCACGTGAAGTAGGCCACGCTATATCCACTATGTGTAACATTTTAGACTGCCATTACAGGCTTGATCACAATCAACACATAACTTATTATGTTATCAGGGTTACAATAGTTTTTAATTCGTTTTGATTTGATTTTAGTTGACATTTAGTTTTAGTCAGTTTTCAGAGAATGTTTTTTTAGTGTAGGTTTTTTGAGAAGATTTTAGTTTTACAGTCGTTTTAGTTTGTTTTTCTTTGGGCCATGGTATAAAGTCTTAGGAGTATGTTGCCATATACATACAAAATACATTGTTTGAGAACTGTATGAATGGCCTTAATGTTTAATCTTCATGCTACTTTCGTGTCCAATGTGAAGCAATGGAATATCAATTCTGTTCAATTTCTGTGTTGACAGAATTCATGCCTTCTCCTTATTTTGGTAGTGATATAGCTAAAAAAACTAAAATGATTCAATTTTATTTAATTTTAATTCTTTTTTTTCAACCAGGCAATATCGTTTTAGTTAGGATTTAGTTTTAGTTTACTAAAAATATTTTTCACTACTTATTTTAGTTTTCCTTTACCATAATAACCCTAGTTCTTATGAATTCATATTAAAACATATCCTTCAGATTGTGAAGAGGATAAACCGAGACCCTGCAACTCAGAGTCATTTCCTGTATCTGTGGTGTGTTTAGTTACGGCCCCGCCTCTTTAGGAGACTAGCAGCAGTTCTGAGTGTATTGATTATTGATTCCAGTGGGAGAAGTGAACGTGAACACAGATTATGATCGATCCTTTCGCCCCGTAGTCACCAAAGTAAATATTGGACCCAGTTTTCACAAGAAGCCACACATCTCCTGAACAATCTGACACTGAAATGACATTTTTCAGACGGAACAGATCAGGAGAAAATTAACTCGCCACAGATTACTGTTTTTTAATGCTAAAAATAGCTGTTAGCTGTGTAGATCTCTAATGTTAGCAAAATAAAATATAAATAAATTGTGCAAATATAACTTTTCATCCGTCCACATGATGACTTTCAAATGAGACCACGCCCACTCAGGAGACAGGAAGTATGTACCGTTTCTTATCACTGCCGGTGCCTGTACTGCTGTATCTTTATAACTATTGAATATCTTTGATACTTTGTGTTCCTCGATTAAAGAAATTCTTAGTCGACAAACACACACACGATTTTGTCGATTAATCCAGGCGATTCTGATGCTGTCACACGATTGATTGCGTTGATATGAGTGCCTGTCATCCTGATACATATGGGTCGGTAGGGGCAGGCTGGCCCTGCTAGAAGGCGGTTCGTATTGAATCAGCTGACAGCCTGCTGTATTGACAGTAATTGTGACTGCAGCAACAGCGGAAGCCAGATGATGAGACTTTCATGCGGGAGACCGGAGTTTGCGTCCCGGCTGAAACAACATTTTAACATCCAAACCATGATGCTTTTTTCTAACCCTACCGACTGTTTTTCGGTGCCTAAACCTAATGAAAATCACGGAAATGTAGATGTTTTTTTATATTTTGTTAAAGTGAAACTGAAACCTACGGAACGGGTGACTAATCGATTAGTTGATTTAATGGACAGATCTGTAAAACTTCTCCACTTTCTCCATAAAGAATCATGCAAAAGCGGCACTTTAAATCTTGTGTTTACCAGAGATGTGCTCAAAAGTTTCTTAGAAATAAGTCATTCAGCATGAATAAAGCATAAAAATGACTAATCGACTAAAGAAATCGACGAAGACCAAAACAACCGATTAATTGACTAATTATATTATTACTATATATTACTAAATATTCTATTGATTTTGGAAAAAAATATCTTGGCAAAACAAAACACTGTATCAGCCAAACCTTAAGTCTCTAGTTTTAAGTATGCCAGCTGGTTCTGACTGTTCTGATTGTGTGGTATTTTGTGGTCATGTATCATTTTTAAGCTAACTGCATTTTTAAATTCATGTAAAATGTGACTGTCTGGGGCATGATTATGTTTGTTTTTCCACTGTATTTTTTGTGTAATTTATGAAATGGAATATTACATTGCTGTGGTTTGATTTCAAGGAGGAGAAAGAAATGGAAGAGTAATAAAAAATAAAAAAACTGTATTACTGAAAGTCATTGAGTCAATATTCTGACTTTTTATTTGCACTGTGAGCAGCACAGCTGACCACACGATGGGGCTACCTCACCCCAAATAAGAGGTGACATGAAAGACTGCACTGTATTGAATCTTATTTCCACAGATCACACTACACAGTCTGCTAACACATTATCGTCATCAATCAATAAAAAAAATTTACACAAACCACAAAGACATTCCACAAACCTCAAATGTATTGCTAAAAAAAACCTGCCAAAACAAAAATAGAGTGACTCATCTTATTGCCCTAACAGTGTACACACGCGGTATGTGACGCTGTGCAACTTTAATTAGCGTGTTGCATTGAGCAAGCAGGAACAACAGGTGCAGAACAGGAAGCCACATATTTGGTGCAACGTCAATCATACTGCTTCCCCTTTTACAACATCCAGACATGTGAACTCTGATCAGACTCCTTCGAGACAACTTGGACCGTCTCATGGAATAAGTGCTAATACTTGTGCACATAACGTTAATGTGAAATTTCCTGTCTTCAACGACACACTAATTAAGCTGTTGATATGTTTTTGCACCAAATGAACCACAGCAATTCCCTGTTTAATAGTAGATTTTAACCAACGTGATTGTGATTAATTTGCTGAACTGAATATGAATAATCAGTCCAGCGAACATTAGACTTTTAAACCAAAATCTTAATTATTTTAATGCTGATAAATGTTTGTACTTCTGTTTGTTGGAGAACCCTGATTTATCAAACACAGTAGTGTAAATTTGTACATTGTGGTTCCCAACCTTTTTCCTTAAGGGGCCCCTTTTCTATCAGCGAGTAAACTGACGACCCCTGACTAGACGTGAAAGGGTGGTTTAAACAGCAAGTATATCTCAGACTTTAGCAACATATTTTATGGATATTTCATATTATATTCAATGCATAACAATAACGGTACAGAACAACTGATAAACTGAACAATTAACTAAAATAGTGAACGCAATAACTGCAGGAAGTTTGTGCAAAACGAGCAACTTGGATGAATTCTGAGCAGATTATTTCCTGTGAATATAGGTTTCCCTGTTATTTTCAGGAACTTTTAATACAATTCTCTGTATTATGTTTTTTTAACAATCATACATACTTAATGGTGCTCCTATTCTTGTGAGATATAGCCAACTGTATTTTTTTTTATTTTTTAAAGTTGTCTTACACCCCTTAAAGTCAAGAAGGCCTTGCGACCCCCTGTGAAGCTTTGGCGACCCCAAGTGGGGGTCTGGACCCCCAGGTTGGGAACCACTGCTATATAGGCTATATAGTGCCCTCAGAAAAACAAAAAAAAAGTAGTTTACATTTCATGTTACTGCTCAGTATTGAGTAAATTATTGTAGGCCAGTGAATGAGTGAACACGTTTTTTTTTTTTTTAACTTTTTTGTGGGAAAACCATGTTAAACAAAATATTAATCATAGCAGAGTATTTGTGTCTGGGGTTGGTCTTTAATAAATAGTATGGATAGACCGATTAATTACATTTTGAGATAATCTGCATCGGCCGATTATCTCAGATAACAAGGCCGATTAAAGTGCAAAAGAGTGTTTTTGCTTGAAACATTATGACTTTTTTTCTCGAAACACTACTACTTTTTTCTGTAAACATTCCTACTTTTATTCTGGAAAAATGACAACTTTTTTTCTACGACTCTTTTCTCAAAACATTACAACTTTTTTTTCTCAAAAAATGACAACTTTTTTTTCTGTAAACATTTTTCTCTCATTTTTCACTTTTCTGGAAACATTACGACTGGTGCAGATCTACAAAAGGACCAAAAACAAAGAAATGCTGCCTGGTGGTCCTGTGCACTAACGTTGTTTTTATTTATGTAAGTTTATATATTTCAGAAACAAAGAGATGCTGCTATCTGCTGAATAAGTGTTCAATAAATGTTCATTTAACTTCAGCAATTTATATTTTATCAGATGCAAAAAAACCCAAAACAACCCAAAAAACAAAATCAGCATTATAAATCAGTCATCGGTCGCCCTGCTCTCTAAATATCCATATCGGCATCGGCCATTGAAAAACCCATATCGGTCGACCACTACTAATAAGATAATGAATAAAATGAGATAGATTTAAACGTTATAATAATAGAAATAAGAGATCAAAGCAAGATTAAGAACACAATAAAAATAAATAAATAATAAAAATAATAATACAATAAGTAGGCTATAAATACTAAGACCACAGTTTATAAAACACGACATAATAGCCAGACTGAATAGATGGGTTTTTCATTTAAAACTATCAATATTTTCACCTTGTTTAGATATTTGTGTATGTAAGTACAATGTGCTGCTCCCTTTTTGTTTATTGAGAAACTCAATAAAAGTTCAAATGGGATTTTTTTTTTTTTAAGTGTTACAGCTCTGTATAACATTCTCTCTCTCCTCTCGTCGTGTCTTTAGAAAGAAGAGAGAGTATCGGCGCTCCGCAACCAGCTGGCTGAGCGACAGGCTCTACGCAACCGCCGCCGACCCTCCTCAGGCCAGAATCAGAACCACAACGCCCCGCCGCCCTCCTCCCAGCCGGATCCCAAGTCTCTGCTGCCCCCGCCCGGCTACCCCAACCCCACCACGGACAATCACTCCCTCCCGCCTTCCTTCTCCAACTCCTCCAACCTCTACCCGGCCGACAGCAAGATGAGCCGCAACCACTGTCACAACAGCCAGATCCCGCTGCTGTATAAATAGGCGAGGCACTGGGAGAGTGGGTGGGTGTGGGTGTGGGTGGGGGGGGGGGAGACAGTCGCACAATGCACACACACAGAGAGGGACACGAAACACAATAAGACACTGTGACTTTCACTTGTTTCGGCGATGAGCACAGCGGTGAAATGACACTGTTTTTAAAAATACGGCGTGGAAGCACAAATAGCGGGAGTGCTTTACACTTGGCAGCTTCGCGGGGGGAGAGAGTCACGCAGGTAAAACACCCGTCCTCACAGTTTTGATCTCACCGTGTTCAAACCCAGCAGCGAGGCACTTGTGACTGTCCAGACTAGCAGCACTCTTAAGATCTCTAAATCATTCCCTCATTCGTTATCTCGTTCTGTTGTGCAGACACGGCGTCTTAAGGAACTCAAAAGGAAACTTTTTGTGTTTTGCGTGTTTGCTATATCGTCTCCACCTTTTTGTCTCTCTCGAGTTTGTCGACTAGGCAAGCACATACAGTAGTGATTTATATTGTTCTGTAATATCTGATCTATTTTGTCATGGAGTTGTTGTTAAATGATTTGTTTACTTTTCAGGAGAGTGGTGGAAAACTGAAATTTACAAAGGGACAAAGCAATGTACAGTTTTTCCGCCCCCCCCCCAGTGTTTCCTCTGTGTGGAATACTGGTTTCACTGAACGGTGATGATGTGCATTATTAAATAGCCATAATATAGAAAGGGCCTGAGAGCTTGGCATGTATGGATGTCTGTCGTCAGGACCGTGTATTCAAGTACATCTCTGCATCTTAAAAATCCAGTCTGAATATTAGACCCATTTTAAAGGAGGAAATGATCCAAGCTTGCTCACGTATAGGGTCAATTTTGATAGTTTTGCCATTTGAAATACTGTTTTACAATGTATTTTTTTGAGATTTGTGTTGTATCTATTTAGCAGTATAGTACAGTTGTAGCCATCAAATAAACCCCTCATCCTGCATCTTGTGTATTTTGCAGATATCGCCGGATACTGCTGCAGCCGCAGTCACTGCAGCTGATTCTCACATTTTGTAAGTAGTAACAGGATGCGTCCAAAACTGGGAAACTCCAACTTGCCAGTTTCTGCCTCCTGAAAATGAAAGCCAATTTATATTTCTACAGCAGCAGTGTGGTGAGATGTTGGGCTTCCTTCTACGATGGCTATTTCTGTAGATATTCAGAGAAAGCACAGTTTTTATACACGTCATTCTTGTGAGCCTTTTTCTTTTTTATTTTAAAAGGATTTTTCTTATGTTTTCCCATAACAGACAATCTGGATGGATGCTGTTTATTTATTTATTTTTATTTTTTCCCATTTTGCCTTTGGGTAAATTGTAAATGTATCAAAGAAGGATATACGTAAAGTAATGTGACATACTGTATTTATTCAGCAGTTAATCTGGATGTACTATTTCATTCATGAGCTATTTCCAGATTTTATAAAGCAATGATACCTGAACAGCTTTATCAGCAGGTAAAACAAATATTTTTTAAAAACATATATGTCAGTGTGCACTTTAAACTGAACAAACTGATTATTCCACTTTATGTTGCTGTTGTTGTAATACATTTTAGCTCAGGGTTTGGAGGAGGACGTCAATGAATGAAATAGGCCATATTTATTAACTGTGCAGTACCTGGGTCAGTGTAACATATGAATGCAGAAATAATTTAGGAAATGTTCTATTATCTTGCACATATATGACAATATACATGGATTTGGGGATATTTGTATTCACTATATCTACGATCTTAAATGTTAATATATTTCAGAGTATGTGTATGCAAATATATGGGTACCATGAATAAAATAATTGTTTTTTCATTGGGTATTTTTGTGTTTCAGTGATAGCTTTCGCCTCAGTGGAAATACACAAACGATAGGGAACTACAGGGTTGATTTGCAAAACACTAAGCTGTTGAACGAAACTGAAACTGTCATTACAAGAAAGTCTGAAAAGTTTTATTGGATTTTTTCATGAATGGAAACCAGGCACAGGTCCAGGGGCCCAAAGTATCAGGGGCCACCCTGACAAAATGACCACAAAGAAAAGACTACAAAGAGACACAAAAAGACTACAAAGAGACTTGCAATGACCATGAAAAGTGGCCCAACAACTACAAAGAGACTCAGAATGACCACAAAGAGACAAAAAACGACTACATGAAGTGGCAAACCAACCGCAGATGATAAAATAATAACTAAAGAAAGACCAAAACAATTACCAAGTAACACAAAACAACTACAAAGAGACACAAAACAACTACAAAGAGACTCAAAAGGACCACAGAGACAAAAAACTTCTACATAAAATGACAAAACAACCACAGACAAAATAAGTGACACAAGACGACTATAGAGACACAAAAGAACTACAAAGAGAAAAAAAAACCAACCACAGATAAGAAAATAATAACTTAAAAAAGACAAAAAATAAATAATTACAAAGAGACCAAAACAACTAAAAAGAGATGCAGAACAACTTCATAAACAACAAAAAAAAGCAAACCTTCAAAAAGACAGAACAATTACAAAGAGATACAGAACAACAACAACAACAACAACAATAACAAAAAGAGGCAAACAACTACACAGTCTGTGTGTCTTGCTCTTATGTAGGAGAGGTGGTGGGGTCTTTTGCATGTCTGTGCCCAGGGGCCCATTGTCTCATAATGTGCTTAATTTATTCAGCATTTTATCTTTTTAGAAACACAAACAGCTTCCTGCAGAGTCTCAGTATCTTGTGGATTATGCAGCCGAGCATGATTACATCATCCACTAGATGTCACCAGTTATTTATTGCTTTTCTGACTCACGGTGACCTTTTGAGCAATTACCTCTGTCAGGTTATTTATCAGTGAAACTTGATATTTGTCTCCAGGTCGGCCTTTGGGAGTCAAAGAGCCAATAAACCCAGAAGAAGAAGAGATCTTTAAAGGAAAGTGGGAAGTGGTTTTTCAACACAATGGCCAGCTGCGAAGGCCAGCGGGAACCTCGTTACCGAGACAATAAGTGGATGTTTGTGGATAAAAAGAAACTAAAGAAGACAAATGGCTCCTAAGTACGTCCCATATTTGTGTATTGTGTGTTTTTACATGAAGACAATGTGACGAAGCCAGCTGTGCTGCAGTCCCACACATATACACACTGAGTACAGTCACACACACACACACACACACACACACACTCCCATGTCATGTCTGTTTCCAGCTGACTGAAGATGAAGTATGTGGTAATAGAGGGAAGGGTTGGCGGAGGAGGAGGGAGGTTATGTGTGTGGGAGAGAGGGTGGTGGTGGTGGTGGTGTGTGTGTGTGTGTGTGGGGGGGGGTGTCACTGGGGAAAACCCGCTCTGGGCTGAGGCTTCTGTGGGCCTCCACCTGACACAGCACTCAGCAAGAGCACGAAAAAGCAGGAAATTCCCCTCATCTTGTCTGATCTAACAAAGGAAGTATTTGCTGGCTGTGGAGGAATTTCACAGCACCTTTTGCCAAATAAAGGGCCAAGCCCGCTGCAGTGTGTGGGCGTGTGTGTGTGTGTGTGTGTGTGTGTGTGTGTGTGAGAGCTGTTTGCCAACTCAACTTTCTATTTGATGAAATGAGTTCATCCATCGTAGTGACACAACCAGGGCGGCAACTAACGATTATTTTCATTGCCGATTAATCTGTTGATTATTTTCTCAATTAACCGATTAGTTTGGTCTATGAAATTGTGAAAAATGTTGATTGGTGTTTCCCAAAACCAAAGATGACGTCCTCAAATGTCTTGGTGCACTTTATGGACTTTTAAAATTATGTCTGTCTTAATCAATTTTATGAATTTATCTACTTATTTATTGACTTGCACTGTTTTTGTCCTGCGTTTTTAGGAAAATGTTATTTTTTTAATTTTTATTTTTTTATGTAGGCCTATGGAAATGCATAAGAAATGACAAATAAAGGAAATGTGTTTGGTCACAACTCAAAGATATTCAGTGTCGGGGAGAAAAGAAACCACAACATCTGGAATCAATCTTGTGAATTTTGACTTCCCCTTAAAAAAATTACTCAAACCGATTATCAAAATAGCTGGCAGCTCGAGACACAATTTGCATTCGCAATGCATTTTAATTAAGTTGATGAGCACATAAAGTATAAATATAATCTTTCACACCTAATCCCAATGATTTAAATATAAATAAATACAAATAAATATATACAGGTTACGTGATAACAGGTCTGTACATAAACCTTGCACCTATAAACTCTCCGGTCAAGAGCTGTGTCCAATACAGCAGAGAAAATCTACAATCTCAGGTCAGCATAAATAATGTACAAAAAGTGCCTAAAATAGAAATAATGTTGCAAACTGTTACAGTTCATAGGATTTTCAAGGAAATCTGCACTGCCTGTCCGGCTACAAGCTTTGTCTCCATTGAGATTTAAACACTTCTCCATCACCATGAAGATGAATAATAATAATAATAATAATAATAATAATAATAAAAAACAAAATACATAATCTCTCGTCTCTGTTACAGCAAAGAGTCCTTTCAAAGTGCGAACACCCCGAAGAAAGTCCTGCCGTCGTCGGTCTCCAGCTCTGATAGCTGGTTGGTTTCCGTCCACAGTCGGTCTCCTTTGTTCAGCTGAAACACGGCGCCCAGATAAATGGCGTTGTACCAGCCCTGCCCGTCTCTGTAGCTGTCCTCCTGAGCGCTGCGTTGGCACGCCGACCTCACCGCGCTCATCAGAGAGGCGTTGCTGCCTATGGAGTCCGAGTGGCGCCAGATCCTGTGGCTGAGAGGCGTGAGGCGTTTTCCCGCCCCCTCCTCGTCGCCGTCGCTGCAGGAGACTCTGAACGACGCCTGGCTGTAGACGAAGTACAGGCCGGTTTGCGGGATAACGATCTGGTTGTTCACCAGTCGGAAGCCGCCCTGAACGAACGCCTGGCCTTGACCGTTCCTCCACTCCAGCGAACTCTCGCCGTCTTCGTAGCTACCTGGAAATAGAGCGAGAAGAATTGTTGTTAAACAGCTTTGAAACACTTCTCTCCGCAGGGTGGTTAATAATCAATAACAGCTATTACTGCAGGAAAGTGGAATGAAAGATTAGCTAATGATTAACTTTGTGCAACAATTTCCTCATAGAGTGCTGCAGGGATGATGTGTTTAACCTGAAAGTTAGCATCGTCCTAATCTCTATCAAAGATAAACGATACGGCACGGCAGGCACCGCCAATGATAAGAGACTACACACTTCCTGTCTCCTCAGTGGGCGCGGCCTCGTTTGAAAGTAAACGTCATCTGGATGGATGAAAAGTTATATTTGCACAATTGATTTATTTATTACAAATAGTAATCTGTGGCGATCGCGGACATTATCTGTGTTGTCAGATCTCGTGAGAGTTCCTTGCTGAGACAGATGATGACCTGATGCGTCCGTCTGAAAAATGCCATTTTAGTGTCCGATTGTTGTCCGATTGTTCACGTTCATCAAAAGAGGCGGAACGCATTGGCCGAAATGCAATCTCGGAACCCATCGACTATCGTCTGACGACGATTTAACTTTTTATGATCTTTCTGTTATTATTCATCTGCACTCATATCTGCAGATATCTGTTTATAGAGACGTCGTCTCTCAAATTCTTAATCGGACCGTAAAGAATGACCGGAGCACAGAAGAGGAAGTCTTGGTCTGGCTATCCGTTAGTTAAACCGGAAAGCCCGAAATATTGGTCGCCGCCCCCCAGAGGCTAAATCATCATCGGACTGATATGCAGTGGGTTCCGAGATTGGCGTCGCCATGGTTCCCTCGACAAAAAGCCAATGGGATTTTGGATTATTGCAGAAAATAAGCTCTGCGGCAAACAAAAGTTTGATACTTTTTGTTCAGCAAGATAATCTTCAAGCATGAAGCGTAAATGCGATCGGCAGAAGTAAAAAGCTAACGTTAGGCTATAAACGAACTACGCCAACGGTCACATGACTTCAGCTTCTTTGTGATGCTACTCTGTGTGCCTTTTAATTTCCCACCACTCAGCTGACTGATGTTTAATGTTCCCTAGTCTCATTTAGCCACTTGTTTGCAACCGCCTTTTTAAACGTAAAAGCTTCAAAATTCACGAGTATTTACCAATGTATTTTATGTCGTAGAACAAAACATGAACGTCTCTTAAGCGTGTGTTAAACACAGGAGTTTCAAACCAAAAACCCATTGAAAAAAAACCCCATTGACTTCGAGACAAGGGGACCGGAAGTGCAAAAAAAAAAAGCGAAATCATTTCCAGGTTTTAGGACTCATTCCTGCAGCACTCTTTAGTGCTCCTGATGAACAAACGAGCTGCAAATATCACACAAGCAGAAGAAAGAGTCTCTTTTGAGCGCCGGGATCACGAGCCCTTTGTTTGCTGAGGATCAAATCAAGTTAAGCCGTGACTCACCTTCTAAATGGATGGCTGCCTTGGCTTTGCTGCTGATTCGCCTCAATGTGTAGTGGGGATCTGAGGAGAGGAAGACAAATGTGAGCTTGTCTCAAATAATCTACAAATTCAAATTCAAATTCAAATTCAAATTCAAAAAACTTTATTTGTCCCCAGGGGGCAATTGAAGGCACATAGAGCAGCAGTATTACACAGGGCAAGATTAGTGCAAAGACTGGAGTATGTCTCACAGAAACCCCTCTGCGTTTTTCCTTCACATGAGCAGCCGTGCATTTAATCACCTGTTTTCTCGTCAGCATCCTTCTCGATGAGCGCTTCCGTTTGACCTGATTGCGTCTGCGTGGAAGGAAAACACAGATTGATTAGACACATAGAAATGTTTTTTTGTTTGTTTTGTTTTTGTTAGAATATAGAAGGTTTTAAAAGATCAAATACAGAAAAGCTCCTTACCATCATTTCTGGCCTTCCGCTCAAGTGCCAAACAAACAGCAGGACGCCTCCTAAACAAAGGGCCGCCACGAGAAGGGCCACAGACACCTTCCATATCCACCCCGTGGAGGACTTCTTTTCAACCAAAACCACCGTCCTGTCCTCAAGACCCATCTCCACATCACCCGGTGCTGTTGTGTAAGCCACCATGCTGTGCACAACTCTGATCTTTGGAGTCTTTCAGTTTAGAAAACAATCTACCAGCTAAACACTTGGCTGGACGCTGTGTCTGTGGTGATACTTCTTCTTCTTCTTCTTCTTTGTGTTGCTATTGTGTTAAGAGTGAACTTCTGCCAGAGAGCTTGTAGTATTTATGCTGCGGCAGCTGCTTCTGCAGAGGGGAAACTCCAGTGATGTCACTCTGTAAACGGAGACAGTGCAGGAGGCAGCAGCAGAGCGACCTGGGACCCGGGGAGGGAAAGAAAAGTCACAGAATCTTTAGTGAAGTTTTTTTACCAGAGCGTGGAAACCAACGGGAGTCGTGGTTTCAGGATGGGAAAAGTGGTTGGACTCTACTTTTGGGTTTTGAAAAATTGCACAGTGTTGTGTAACACACAGACACACACACTGAGACACAAACACAAAGTCATAAACATGCAGTTTATTGAGCCACCCACAGAATGTAAGCTCTGTCTGTCACTGCTGAGGTCAGAAATCCATAGCTCACCGACATTTAGCGGCCAAGACCAGATGTTTTGAAATGCCACAAAAATGTGTGGATTGTGTAAACATTTCACCTGTTCTTCCCCTATATTTGTAACACTTTACTTTAACCACCTCTATTTATCAGTGGCAAGCACCATATAAACATTTAACAGATGTTTTATAACATAACACACTATAATGTCATTGAAAGCAGCTATAAGGACATTTTTAAGTGTTTATTAATGTACAGTATTTGCCAACAATTATCATTTCTCCTATGAAGACATATTTTATGTTATTACAACTGCAGGTTTTACTACATTCTAGGGCGATTTGGAGAAAATCAAATATCGAGATTTTTTTTTTTTACCAAATACCCCGATATCGATATTGCACCGATATTGCAGTGTTGATTATTGGTGCTTTCACAACTGACTAAAGGTAAATAATAGAAGAGCTAGAACAGTCAGTTCAGAAAATTACATCACTTTACTGTAATGCAGCCTTTAAAACTTGGGAAAAGACAACACTCATGCCATTTCCAAAATCTAAGATGATAGTCTCATATCACGATATCGATATGATATCAGTATATTGC
>JAOVVB010243915.1:0-21513 GCA_028570985.1 Heterobranchus longifilis | reverse complement strand
GCAGGGTCCTTAAAAAAAAAAAAAAATGTACATGGAATATGTAGAGCTAAATGTGAATCCCACTGGCGTATAAACACGGACCGGTGTGGGTGATGTAGTTCTCTATCCTGTCAAGTGGTGGAATTCTTACCTGCGGTTCTCTCGGCTGTTATTGAACAGTTTGATCATGTCTGACAGAAAGACCTTGCGCACCTCCATGCTCTCGGGGGATGGGGGAGAGTTCTTCAGTAGAGCAGCTATTACCTTCAGAATTTCTGGAAATATTAACAGAAACATTCTGTTTAAGGATTGAGGCAAAACTGAATGTGGATATTGTTGCTTGGTGTTGCTCGCTTGCACTGCACCATGTACCGAATGTGGATACTGCTGATGTATTACTGTACTAATGTTTTGCTGTTTCCTGTTGCTCTATTAATTGCAGACTAAATACAAATAAGAAGATGGTTATATTCTGTTTACTTGAAGCTAAGCATACAATTGCTTTGTCCTGGAAATCTGTTAATAAACCAAGCAAGCAAAGTTGAGTTGATGGATTATTGCAATGTCTGGCTATGGAAAAACTTACATATATATTAAAGGGAAAATACAACTCTTTTGATAAGATTTGGGGCTTATTCATGAAATTCCTAAAGGGGGAGGATTTTGCTAAGACCCTGTAGTGAACCACGTTTAAGTTTTTTTTTTTTACTTTTGAGCAGTGCTGTTAAGTGTTGAAATCCACCAAGATATGATTTTCATTCCTTGTCAACAAGTACAACAGCAGAAACTGCCTCACTTCTATTATATTCAATGTGTTTTGTTTAGGTGTGCCTATTTTGTGTGCCTTCATGTTCAACGTGAAATGTATGTTTTTATATGTTATGTGGAAAACTCAATAAAAATAAATAAATAAATAAAAGCATCTTGTCAAAGGACTACAGTTAACAATTAGCCAGCTGGCTAACACTGGCATATTTACAGTAATGCTGATTAATGTGCATCATCCTTATAAATAAATAAATTAAAATGTTTACAGTAAATAATGTAGTGTTTTCCATTTAGTAATAAAATACATTATACTGTAGCAAAGTTGTGTTTTTAAGGATTATATGTATATATATTTAAATTTGGATTTGGAAACATCCAGCATTCTGGAAATTTCATTCTGGAAATTAAATTTGCTCCATGGCTGCAGAAGGAGAAAGTGCACAAATCAACAACTAAATCATACATTGGTCTCAACGTGTGCAAATCATTGTGTCACAAACTATCTGAACTCTCAGCTGTACACACCTGACAATCTGTGCCTGTGGTAAGAAAAACAGAACAGAGGAGAATAAAAAAAAAAAGAAAAAAAAAAAGGCCAGGCTATTGATCTTTATCATAGTGTAATGGTTTTGGTATTGTTTCAAATGAGAGAAGCAGAGTAGAAGGCCCTTCTGGAAGGCTTGGCTTCGGTTAAACCAAAGAGACTGACTGTTTAGATGAATTATCTAGACAATGTCAGTGTCCATTTACTTTGAGTAGAGAGACGGCAGGGCTTGGATTTCACTTGTCTCTTCAGACCTTGGCGCTAACCGATGCCCCCTTGCCCCAGCAGACGGTTGTGTTGTTTCTACGCCTTAGTCACTCAAATTATGAGTCGCTGAACCTTTACCGCCAGAAAATTACCCCAGCATGTACCGGGAATGAGGATGGAGGGATGGCGTATTCCCTTCTTTTTTCCATTTGCTCTTGGTCTCTTTCCCTTGAGTTAATTTGAGGGAAACGGTACTTCCTCGGTTTGTTTGATTGGCTCTGACGTTACTAAAGACTGCAATCAGGGGGCCATTTTGGGAGTTTGTCGCAGATTAAATCAAGAGAATGCACGGCAAAGGAGAAACAGACCACCGCTCTATGTTCCACAGAATGTGCTCACATGTACAAACCCATACAAGGTTTCTATGATATATACCGCCTGTCTGGGATGGTTGGGTAGGAGAGTTTTTAACACAACAAAGGCTTAAGATAATCAATGTGTGACTACAGCAGGACCTTGTCAGATTAAGGCTGGTTGGAAGTAAACCTTGGTTGTGATTATACCGACTGCTTGGATTTCAAACTGATTAAAGCTGCATGTATGTGTGGAAGCACCAGTATAAAAAAAGAGAGGGAGATGTTTTCTTTTCTTAGCTGAAATGCATACTTATCATTTCAACATATGAAAAGATTTTGTGAGCTGACGTGAAATTGGAGGTAAGTAACGGCCTGAAAATATGAGATGGGAACACTGATCAAAGCCCGGAGTCGCTGTTTCAGCGCATTATGTTGCCGCATATGAAAAATGAGCATGCACTGTCTACTAGTAATGATGCACTGGTAGAAAAAAATATACAGATTGTATATCTGTGAGTATATAATAATACACTACATACACATATGAACAGTATGTGTGCATTGAAATATAATTTTCTTCTTATAATTCATAAATAATCTGTTTATGCTCAATAAAAAAAAAAGACAAAATAAATGTAAAATATTAACATGATACACTAAGTTTTATGGTAAAATATGTTGTTTTAAATTAAGTATAATAACAAAATATTGCAACATTAAATATTTACTCATGCATTAAAACAATAAACTCTAAATTCTCTTAAATGCAATCAAATAATTGCTTAAAGTGCCATCATAATTTCATTACATTTATCATTCTTATTATGCAAATTAAACCCGACAAAACATGATATCGACTTCCAATAAAACTAGCAGATGTGTGTGTTTGCAGCATCCTCATGCTGGGATTATGCGTGACATCTGAGGTTCAGTTGGATGAAAATACCCTCTGGCTGCAAAATTTATGTTGTTCATTTGTTTGACTGTGTATAGCGATTGCAGGGTTCCATGGGGAATATCCTCGAGTGCAGTATGGAGCAATAGGTATGTAGAGGGTACGCTGCAGGGGATGATTTAGGAGAGTAGTGTGGCTCAGAGGAGGCACTTACGTGGGTTGAGAATCTTCACAGTGGAGTCGGGGTCCGGATGCTGTTTATGGATCACTTGAGTGCAGATCTGCTCTGTAAGAATCTACCGGGGGACAGAGAGGGGATTCAAGTCATAAATATCCACATGGGTCTGAACAATAACAGAGACACAAACCACACTATGGATACACAAAGCTATGTATATGTTTCACCATTGCGCAGTATATAGCAGAATAATTGTCAAATCAAGTTTGTGCAGGTGGTCAGCCACACAATTTATTATTTCAACTAACTCATTAAGTCAGGTTGAGTAATAAAAAAAAGAAAACAACTGAAAATAAGACAACAATGAGGTCAGTTAAAAAGGCAAAGAAATACATATTGGCATGCAGTTGAACACAGATTATTATTGTATGTCATTGTTGTGTATGAAGATTATTGCAGCCCTGTAAGCACAGGTCTGGAGTTTGTCCGTATGCAGAGGACTGACCTCGAAGAGCGTGTTGTAGGTTGTCATGGTGAACTGGCTGGAGTGAAGCATCAGGCGTTCAGTGAGCAGCGAGAAAAGGCCATGACTCAGCATGACCTCAGGTTTCCTCCTGATCAGGATATTAGGAGGTCAAAGGTCAGTCGGTAAACATCAGCATTTACCAGACCACTGTTGTATCAGAAAACAATGCAGCACCTCTTCTCAACTGGTGATGCATAAATCTGACTCGATATCAATGCAAAATGCCACAACTGTCATTTTTCATTTCAAAAGTAACATCGAATCATATTGAAAATGTCCTGAAAAACCATCAATTTGGAGAAAAGAGCAAAGTGCGGAGTTTCTGATGAGTCAAATTATTGCAGCGGTTGAAATCTGTAGCAGCATAAATCAGCTGAGCTCCAGCTGCCATGGAGGAAATGAAAGAGAGTCCCTGTTGACTT
The DNA here is from genome assembly GCA_028570985.1 of Heterobranchus longifilis. Taxonomy (NCBI): domain Eukaryota; kingdom Metazoa; phylum Chordata; class Actinopteri; order Siluriformes; family Clariidae; genus Heterobranchus; species Heterobranchus longifilis. The sequence goes on along the minus strand of JAOVVB010243915.1, from coordinate 17,638 downwards.
AAGTAAGAGCAGTTCTTCACAGGAAACTGTCGTTTCATCTCTGTTTGTGCATCCAATTTTAGTGTTGTAGCTCAGCTAAAAAGCTGCAGCTAGTCTCACGGTCAATCTTGTGTCTGGATCACAAAGCTGAAAAACCGTTGCCAAGAGAGTAGTTTCTGGTAATCCTACTTCAGCATATGTAGGGTGCACACACTGTATTAGTGGTTATTAGTGAAAAGTAAGCAATGAACAGCTTAATCTCATCATGCATTACCACCCAAAATAACATTTGGAGAGATGTGATCTGTAACACACAGTTACAGTAAGATCTTTTTTTTTTTTAAAAGAGCAGCACTGGACATTTGACAGCTCATGAGACAAAAAGACAGCTCATAAGTGACACATTCATTTTAGTTTATTTTGACAGCGAGGCCTGCAGCTGGACAGAGAATTAACATTAACAGAGCACGTTTTGTTTGTGTTATTTAGCTGTGTATGTAATGAGCTTTTTCTGCACACTTCAATATTTTCCAGTTATTCTGTCACTATAGGGATCCATAAAAATCTGACTTTGCCTTCTAAAAATGATAACTACATAAAGATTTTGGAGAATGAAAGCTACAGCATTAATAATCAACATCAGAGCAATTTCAGACACTTCAAAATTTAATTCTCTATCAGTTATTTATTACTATAAAAAAATATAATTTTACATGTCTAATACAGACTGAACTACAGTATAAAGACACTTTCTGAACTACAATTGTATACTCTGGGAATACAGTGCCAAGGATCTTGTGATTGTACTTACTTTGGTGGCAAGTGTTTCAGAAAGTAGCCCATTACTTTGAGAGTTTGCACTCTTATTCCTTCACTTTTTGAGGCCAAAAGCTTGTAAATTACACTGTAAAAAAAAAGCAAATTAAATTAATTTCCATTTTAAAAAATAAGCTATATTTGTATACATTTAACACACTTGTAGCATTTCATTAGAGATTTAGCATTATAGTATGTATCATGTTCTTGCTAAAAAAAAATCCTTCTACACAATCTACAGTGGTGCATAAAGCTAAAGTGACACAAGACTGAAGCTATTTTGCTCATTTTTAATATGAGCAAAAACATCCACGCACACTATGAATGCATCTGCAGAGAATATAAACGATGATCATTACCGAATCCCATTGCGCTGGTCAAAGGCCTGGACCATGGACACAGGATGTTCAGACATCAGAGCCACCAACAACTGCAGCACATCCATGAGATTGTCATCCTGCGGGACGGAGGAGAAAGGACTTGAGGCTACTGTGGCGTTAACAGAGAGCAGTGGGAAAAAACACACTGCATCCAGTGAAGCTCAAGTGAGTCGGCTTCCGATCTTAAATAATGAGGAATTCTTAGTCAGTTGTATAACGCAGGATAAAGCCAAATATGTGTGTATCATTCATTGCTATTTATCCCTGTGCTGTTTAGTAGTGGTAGTAGCAGCAGCTGTAATGTGAGGTAGAAAAAAAAAATCCAGTGGAAATAATCAAATACATCACAAGAATCTGAAATAAAGACTTCCAGTATGTGCTCTGTAAGATGAAGGGCTGCTACATGTCGGTGGCCTTTCCAGGCAACGTTGTAATCACCCTTTATTCTTACAAGGTTCACTGCGTTACTGACTGATTCATTTGTTATGCATCACTCCACTGTAAACAAAACCACTGCTGTCAGGACCTCTAACTGGCAGACTTGGAAAAATAACAAGGAACAGTGATGCTGCCTTTAGCAACAGGATTTGTTTGCTCTTGCTCTGCGTTTCAGACGGCGGGAGGACACAGCGCAGTACAGCAGTGTTCTGTTGCCATCTGGTGGTGAAGTTTCTGCTGAATGAACAGCAGCACACATGCCTACCTCATGCATGGTAAGGAGGTAGTTGAGGATACTTTGTAGCTCATCTTCCTTCACGCCGTGATCCTAGAATATAAATCCACAGTTAATTTAATTCTTATTTTTCTCATGGAGACATCAGCACAAAGCTACAGTGTCACACTTGCTTTGGGAGAGGAGGGGCCTAACTAAGAAACTTGGGACAAACAGTATATTACATCAATCGCAGCATTTCCAAATACGACAAGATATATCCTGATATTAATAACGTGACTGTATTTTGGGGTAGACTCAATGCTTTGCAAAGATGTTTTACACACAAAGAAAAAAAAAGAAGAAACAATCCCAAGTAATGTGAATATGATGACTAAACAGGGACGAATTAATTGTTCATTTCCTTTTTACATGAGGAGATGAGGACATGAAAACATCTATCTAGATCTAAAATATCTAGATCATATTATCATAATATCCCATCAATATAAATCCAGGCCGTATATGGTTCTATATACACTTCTATATACTAGTGGTAAAACATTGTCAAAGTTAGAAATGGTCAGATATATTACCATTTAGATCTATTCATTAAAAACTTGTTTGTGGCAAATAAAATTTGGTCTTCCCAGAATGCAAATATGCACTTTAAAGTTTAAATAATCTTTTGATGAAACAAAACGAATCAATTATTCACATGCATTATTAACTGCACAGTATATTTTAGCATATTTATCAATAGACAGAACTGAGGGTTGACATAAGAGTTAACTGCACTTGCTGTTGTATAAAGCGAGTTCATATTGTTGGTGCCATCTGCAATCACACTGCAACTCCACTGCAATCACAGAGCACCAGCAACTATCCCACAACCTCAAGTACACATCATTTTGGCACTCAAATGTGCCAGATTCCTCAAGTGAGTCAACATAAGTCTATTTTGGACGTACCTTCATTATGAGCTGCTTGACAAACAACAATAGAAAGGCTCGCAAAGAAAGGATCTCCTTCTGGTTTGGCCTCGGACCATCTGAAAACCCAAAAGGTAAACAATGGCTGCTGAAAGTAGCTGATAAATGAGGATGTTGCAGTAATAAAGTGTGAGTGTTGGTGCAGTGTGTGTTTATATGTGTGTGCATATTTCTATGTACATAGAAATGTGTGCATGTGAAATCTACCTTTACATGCATGATCTACACATATTTCAGAAGATGAATGAGAACACCATACATCAGTAGTGTGCCATTACTGCAGAACATTATACACACAAAATATATTTTTAGGGATGCACCGATTGTGAAATCCTGATATCGATGTAAACAATTTGACTGATGTTTTTTTGTTGTTTATTTTGTTTTAGTTGTTATTTCTTCCCCATTCTGTGCCAGAGAAACAGATAAATCTTCATTATTAAAAAAAATAACAACTATTTTAAAGACATTCAGCCCTTCATTACACTATCTGTGAAAGAGCACAAATTCATGAAACAATACCGACAGTGTAATACTTCCACATGGCTGACAATTTCTTTCAATTTTATGTGAAAACAAATTGTGCGCACGACACCCGTTACGTGATGCCAGAGTCGTGTTTTCCGAATCGGCAGCTGCAGTACAGTAGCGGCATATGCTAACTAACTACCGTTGTCCGAATCCGACCGCAAATAACCAACACAGCATTTAGTCAATTGATGCGACACAACAGATAAACATCAGCCACTGCCATCAGTGAATGTCATATTTGCAGACAGGTCGATGACGGTCAACAAGAAGAATATCGGCCAAACATCAGCCCTTCAATCGGTGCATCCCTAATATTTTATCATTTAGTGTACATCCTCACCGAGGCCTTTGGGCACGACTCCACTGCGGTCCTGCGGGTTGACAACCCAGTAGTAGTATTTCAGTGTGTGCATGACCTGAAGTACAGTGCCCACCCTGCGGATGGTGTTGTAGATGGTCACTGTGCTGATGAACTCTGTTGCCAGGTAAGTGTAGAGTGTCAGTTGCACCTGCAAAAGATGAAGCACACATGAAAATGCAGGTACACACGTACGCTTGATAGTTTGAGTGGAATAATCCGGTTTTAATGCATCCTAGCTTCTAAGCCCCTAAGGGTTGTAGGCAAGCCATTCTCATTTCAATAGTCACTGAGTCACAGGTGGAGGGATAACCTTGTACTCAGAGCTGAACTCTGGAACACTGAAAATAAAATGTAGGGCAAGGGAGGGTGATTATGATTGTGCGGGTCTGTGAGAGTGAGCATGTCTGTATGTAGTAACCGATGTATGTATGTGTCCTACATGTAGGCATGGGACGATTATCTTGGACAAAATAATTGCGATTCACGATATTGTCCTGACAATCAACAGAATATGCTTAAACATGTCGACTTTTTTCTCAAAACATTGCGATTTTTCAATACAACTTTATTCTCGAAACATTGCAGCTTTTTTTGTAGACATTCCGACTTTTTGTCTCCGAAAATTATGAGTTTTTTTCTCGAAAAATTGCAGCCTTTTTTTCGAAACCTTACAACTTTTTTCTCAAAACATTACGACTTTTTTCTCATTAAATTGTGAGGTTTTTTTCACAAAACATTGTGACTTTTTTCTCAAAACATTATGACTTTTTTAAAGAACCAAATATTTGTATAGCATCACAGTTAGGAGGACACTGTAGTAAACTGCAGTCAATTTGTGAGGATATTCATGATTATCCCGATAATGGAAATTCACCACGATGAACTTATTGTGAATGTTTGTGTGTTTGTGTGTTTGTGTGTTTGTGTGTGTGTGCGTGTGTGTGTGCGTGCGTCTGTGCGTGTGTGTTACCTTGGCAGGGGCATGGATCCAGATGGCAGGGTTGAACAGAATGTGGTCACACAGCTGCTTGAGCAGCAAAATGCCATTCTGCAAGTTGCTAAGGTATCTGGAAAAGGCCAGCACAATGTCCAGGACGGGCCGCGTCACATGCACCTTGGAAGACTGGAGGACGGGACAGGGACACAATAGTGTCACAATAAGAGATGGAACGTGAATGGAGGTGAATGAGGCGCAACACAGAAAGGGGAGGGAAAGCACACGTGCAGAGACAGATGAGGAGGCGCTCCTCTTCTGCCTAACAAGCACACAAGCCAGCTGTGACCTCCAAATACAGCTGAGGGAAAACAAAGTCTGTCTCATATTAAGTGTTGGTGCGGGTGTGTGCCTGTGTTAGTGTGTTTGTGGCATTAAGGGAATCAAGCACTGGGTTCATTACGTGCAGCTACTGGTACGGGAGGATGGCTCTCTTGTGTATTTCTTTGCCAGCTGAGCCAATTTGTGTTTGTTTGTCTCACCTTCTCCAAAGTGTAGCCAATGACGAGAAAGCCTTTGCAGGCCAGGACCTGCTCTTGCATAGCCACTGAGTTCTTCAAGAGCTCCATCACAAAGGATAGCAAAGTGCAGCTAAAATGCAGACAGACAGACAGACAGACAGACAGACAGACAGACAGACAGACAGTGACAAAGAGAGAGAGAGGGAAAGAGAGTGAGAGAGTGAGAGAGTTAGACAGTGACAATAATCTATGTAAGCTGCTGATAAAGCCCTGACTGTGAAGGGCATATCCTACATGAAATGTGATTGAATGAGGGTGTCACCGTGTCCCCATTGTGTTAGGAGGACAGACTCTAGTTAGCATCACCTTGAGGGCAGCTGATACAACAACGTTGCAAATTCATGAGCAAGATAGCCTCGCAGCTTTCAAGCTCAGCATTACATCACAAGTTGAAAATATGAAACCCAATTTGCAACTGCTTTTAAAAAACTTAATGTAGGTCTCCTTTTGACAGCGGTATGACAAATGTTACAGGCAGACAAAAACAATTGTTTGAAAGACAGCGTTGTTACCTGTAAAGCCAGCGGCAATGGACTGACAATAATAGAATGTGTGTGTTGTCTGTGTACCAGCCATTAGGGTACCGCTAACCTTGATTTTAGCTTAACAAAATGTTGCTTCACAAAACATTTGACATCAGTACATTTTCTGTTCACTATTAAGATCCAGCTAATCATTTACCTAAGCATATCACTCCTAGACAGTACTCTGAGGGGAAACACAGGGTCCAGTATCATATATTAATTAAATAATATCTCATACACCTTCTAATTATATCACATACAGTATTTTATTTCCAAAGTAGCATATTTAAAAGGGGTAATTCAGTGTTTAGTATTATTACACATCCATAAAGTCTGTGGACTCAAAAGAAACAGGATAAAAAGGAAACATCAAAACAAAAGTCCCTATGGGTTAGGGTTAGGGTCCACAAAGACTAGACACTACATTTCCCATGATGCAGCTGGGTAGCATCTTTTCCCTGCCTGCCTCCCTGCCTGGTAAATGCCAACATCCTTTTACACAACATTCCCAATTTGTAATGCAGGCTTTCCTTTAAAGATGTGTAGTCTCAAACCCAAACTTAAATAATCTTGATGACATCACTATGACATCACTCACGGGTTATATTCTCAGACTAGAACAAAGCTCCTCTGGAGCCACAGAGGACAATATATGACATAATAAGCCGTTGTGTACTCCCCAGAATTAGTAAACTGATCTTATGTGTACAATTAGTGGAGTACCTCTTTAATAAATATAATTTCCTTGTGTATAAAATGAATGTGTTGTAGGTTGTAATGCAGTAGTCAAATTTGAACATTGTCAGCAGATTGACCTATTGTGTCAGTTTACAGCCGTCAAAGTCCCAGCCTTCATATTTACACAGTCTGTTGCATGCTATCACAATGGCTCGATGCAGCAAATTAAAATCACGATTTAGTGACTGATAAACAAAAACTACATGTTTCATTAAAGTGCGTGTGTATGCGTGCGTGTGTTTACCAGACAGAGGTGTCCAGCTCGTGGCTGGAGGGCTGGCAGTAATCCAGCTGTGCAAACAGAGGGAAGAGGACCTGCACGCCTCCAATAGAGTGTATGCCACTCTGGACTGAGTGAGTCACCACGGCCTTCACGTCCTACCGAAACAAACACACAAGTGGCCACATTTAACATGTTACATGGACAATATTTGCATATGGGTCACACAGATATTTGTTCGGATACTCACATCTATACACACTGAATTAGTTCCATGTGTTGACATATTTGAAAGTATTTGCAAGTAGCTGCATAATCACAACCAAACAAAATGGTGATTCTGTATCATACCACTACATTCTGCTTTTTATCTTAACAGGCACAATCTTGGACCGCTAATCAGTACTCTAAACTTAAAACCAGGGTTTTTTCTCATTGCCAATGCCACGTGCTCAATGTTTGAGAGGGTAAATACGACTCAAGATCTCAATACAAAGTGTTCCGTTTCTTCTGTTGACTTGTTGTGACTTAAACATGTTGAAAACATAGAAGAGGAGGCAAAACTGATTATATTTTCATTAAAGTCGCCTGGTGCGTCAGCTGGTGTCTGTGTTGTTGTTTGTTGCGACACCAACAGTGGTTTGGAAAAAAACATTTTCTTCTCTATAGGATTGGAATTTCTGAGCATGGCATAGCAAAGCTGAAAATATAGGTCACATATTCATTCATATTTCACACTGTGTGTTTGTGTGGTGGAGAAAGCATATGTTGTGTGTGGCTGCAAAAGCCTCCCTCACAAAGGAAACAAAGCATTTTCTTTGATGAGAGGGCATGAGAGAGAACTCAATTAGTGCTTGAGAAAAGAAAACTCAAAGTGAGTGAAGAAACAGTAGTGTGTGGTGTGTGTGTGTGTGTGTGCGCGCGCGTGTGTGCGTGTATTTGTAAGCAGCATATGGAAAACTTACACAATGTTCATCACCGACTTCTAACAGGAAAGCTACTTGTACGTAGTTCCAAACTAAACCTCAGTCCCAGAGAAGGCTAATTCCATAATTAGAGCACCAGTATGGCATTTTTCAGCAGCTGCAGCAGTCTGACTAGCTCAACACATTTGCACCTCTGCCCTAATGAGGCTATTAAAATGAAAAGATGCCACATGGGCCACTTTCATTATCGCAGAGGGGGAAAGAAAAGAGTAAAGAGTGGTACACATGGAACAGTGGGAGGGAAGGAGCCGGCGTACAGGTGGTGAATGAATTTCCACCGGCATTGCTTTAATGTCAGCAAGGTGACTTCAGGTTAAATTTAAATAATGGCAATCCTAGCCATATCAAGGGGGAATGGCTATCAATTACCGTGCAAGCAAAATGTTAAAGGAATAATTACCTGCAGCATGAGTGCGTGGGGTGAGTGGACGAAAATGGAGGCGTTGTCCTTGGGGGAGGACTCAAGGCAGAGCTGGGCATCTGTTGCGCGGGGGTTATAAGCGAAGGCAATACTAGACGACAGCTTGCCATCATACAGTAAGGTCTTATGATGCTCCGCAAACAGCAAGTCACTCTCCGCCTTGTACTTGAATGTGCCCTGAGGAGACGGAAGCAGAAGGAGGAAGAGACATTTAGTGGAAGAGAGCATAATACAGTCATGGAACATTAACACACAAACTAATCATTATTATCATTAGAATTTTTTCCACCACATTTTTTCCACAAGAGATTTTGTCAAGACAAAAGTGCCAAATACTGGACAAACACTGTTGAAGAAAGCTTTCCTTGCATATTGATTTGTATCTGTGGTTTTACAGTTTACAGTTTAACTGCCTTTTTAAAAATCATACTCGTTGGACATCCCTGGACTGCGACAATGAATTCCATCCTGCATTGGGCATATACGTCACAGCCATCATGGGCACTGGAGATGCATATCTGGGCATACACGGACAATTATTGTCTACTCTGGCAACCTTTTTTTGCTTGACAGCTGATGAACATTTCTCATAGACAATGGAAAGCTTATCCAACCTTGTTAAAGTATCATTCTTTTGTGTGTTTTGGAATGCTCCACCATATATGAGATTTCAGCTTTACAAAAGTAATTTTAATCATTACAATGCATCATTTGACTGTGTAAAGCTGTGTGTGTCTCCATTAAGTGTTTCTATCGCACAGACATCAGACGTTTTATGGCTTCCAACCTGGTAACCCGGTCCCAGCTGATAGATAGCCAGGATCTGAGCAGCGCTGAGAGCCTCTCCAAACAGGTAAACTGCCCCCATCTGTCCACAGAACACGCGGTTGGCATCTGCTGTCTCAGACGATCCCAGGAAACACTTGTCAAACGTCTGCAGCAGGCGAAAGATGTTGGAGGAAGGATTTGAGGAAGAAAAAAAAAGCACAGAATTAGACAATTAAAGATGAAGAGAGGGAGGGTGGAAGGAAGGAAGGAAATGTGGAATTAAAGCAGGGAGAAAGGATAAAAAAAAAGACCAAAAAATAGCCAGAAAGAACAGAGGGAAAAGGCATATTCATGTTAACACTAGCTATAATCGGCAACACACAGCCTCAAACTATAAGCATACTGTGGCTAACACGATAACGTCCCATCTTCCTCCGGTCATGGTCAGCGAGGCGTACGCAGAAGTGCTGAGAATGATGAGGCCACGTCTCAATCAAGTTGCTAATTTGCTTCCTGACATACTGACACATCTAGAGGATTAAACTAGACTGTGGAGATGTTTTCATTCCTAGCAAAATTTGATTTAAGAATCTTATAACTCAGCATGACAGAAAGCAATCCTGGTGACTGTGACAGAGTTCATATGGTGATGTTTGAGAGGCGCAGGGTGTGCATATGTAGTCATTTTCCACTGTACTATCCATGCTAAAAGATGAAAAGAATGGTTTCACCCCCTGAGACCTCTGAAACCAAAAACTGAGATTAGATATATCTGTGAGCGAGGTTTGCTTTTCAGTTTTTGGTACACCTTCCTGCAGCAATATCTGGTTCTGAAATTGATATTTGACAGAAAATCTGTTACGTGCACCCACATGCCCAACCCTGATGTAGCAGCAGATGGAATTGTAAATATAAAATCTTGTCAGAGGTTTCACGCAGTAATATTTGTGGTTTGCAAGTACACACAGAACACGCACTCACATCCATAGAAAAGAAAACATAAAGGAATGGTTCAGCGTTGGGAAATATGCTTATTCACTTTCTTGTAAGTGTTAGATGAGAAGAGCGACTCCACTCTAGTGACTGCATGGTAAATATAAAGCTACAGTTAGCAGTCAGTTAGCTTAGCATAAAGCCTGGAAAGAGGTGGAAACAGCTAGCCTTGTTATGTCCAAAAGGTAACAAAATCCGACTTCTAGAAACTTTAAAGCTCACTAATTAACACATCATATCTCGTTTGTTTAATCAGTACAAAAACAACACAAAATTGTGGTTTTAAAGCTGGAGTGCGGAGCATTTGTCTCCCCCAGTGAGTGTAATTACACAAACACTGTCAACATGCTTATGATGTATGCCTGCAGGTGAGCTCGCCATGTCTCCACTGCCCCCAGATCGCTCTCTTCGCCGCTGATGGTTTTCGAGCTGCTGCTCCATCAGGGAGGGCAGGGAGAACAAAATACGAGTACCGACATGGATGAAACCGACGGAGACTCGGAGCAGCAAGACGTTCCACATCCATGGCCTTATTTAAGAGAAATGTTTGAAGTAGTTGGTTCTCAGAATGATTCTTGGCGAATGCGTTGTGTTTTGTGCAGCACTATATTAGCACTATATATTAGCACTATATTTGTTTACTTTGCACTTTGCGTTAAATGGACTTGTTTACTGGACTGTTTGTAAAGGTGTTGTCAGTGAAGGACAGCTGACAGGTTTAATCCAGTAAAATAAAAACACATTGGTTATTTAATTTTCTCGTGTGTTCTCGTTTTGATCATAATGTTTAAAGTTCTGTTGCTCACATTGAAAACTGATTTGCACATTGGTTAGTTTTCATTAAGTATATTGTTTTTTTAAATTTTATTTGAAGTTAGAATGGTTTAAGTTTAATAGTCTTAGAATTATATGACGTGAGGTTAGCTTTGCACAGAAACAGCCGGTACAAAATGCCAGTACTTTTTACTTTTATTCTTTGAGTACATTCCAGAGCCTGTACTTTTTTACTTTTACTTGAGTAAAGAAGTAGAATCAGTACTTCAACTTTTACCACAGTCTTTTTTTACACAAGTATCTGTGCTTCTACTTGAGTACAGAATGTGTGTACTTTTGCCATCTCTGCCTGGCGGGGATCACTGCTGTTCAGAGTGACAGAGCCATAATCAGGTGTTGAGATTTGTTCTTTTTGATATTTCTGCACTTTGGTCTCTGTGATTTGTTACTGTAACTGACAGGAGATCAGTAAGATTCATATTTATTTTTCATATATTGATGTTCACACCGGGCATGTTCTGCAGTGCTTTGTTGTTTTTTCAGATTTCATTAAAATTGTATTTATTAAAATGATGATTACATTACATGTTTACCAGGCTTGAAGTTATCAATATGATTGATGCTCTCTTTTGCAGGAACGCCCTGATCACATTCACACAGTTACACAATCAGCCAGTACAACCACAGTGTGATCTGCTGCCCACTGCGCAGCTCCACTGCAGAGGTCAGGGTTAAGGGCCTTGCTCAAGGGCGCCTCAGTGGTGGGAATGTGGGAGGGGCAAGCGCTGCTCTTTCACTTTCCCACCCAGATTTATCCTGCCCGCTTCTCTCCAGCTCGTTTCTCTAACCTTTTGGCCACCACTGCCCACAAATTTAACAGCTAAATAAAAATATGTTATTCATATCAATTCATGCATGAATTCATCTACTTTCTTCACAACACATTTTCCTGGCCTCCCCGAAAGAGCAGTTTATATGTTGACTGTATCCAATGTTGTGTTGATCATACTATAGAATAATCTATTGCTTGTGCATAGTGAATAATACAAAAGATAAGGAACTTTAATAATTTCATATTGAATTGCAAAAAAATGCACTACCACTCTCTATATGTGACCTCATATTGGAGGACACACTGTCACACTGACTTGACTTAATCTTTTTTTAATTTTTTTTTTAAATGATTTCCATTATAGGAATGCAAAATTTTCATTTGAAATGTTGTGGAAACAGGAATTCTGAGGCAAGCTAAAATGGGGAGGTGGGAAGGTAAGGAAAAGGGAGAAAATGCCTGACTGGACATTATGGCATATGTGTTCTGTAGATATATTTTCCAGCTCTTTCTCAAACTCTTTCATTTCTTTGACTTTTTTGTTGTATCTCTTCCTGAGTATGTTGGATTTGGTGATTAGCCTGATTTACCCTCAGCTTGCTCTGCCAATTTGTCTGCATCTGTTTGCTCCTTCTTTTTGAGCTGCTCAAGGTCGTCCTCGGCAACATTTCTCTCTTCTCTTTGGGCATTGCATCTTTCTTTCTCTTTTCCTGGTCCAGGTATAGCCAATACTGAGACCTTGCTGAAGCTGCAGCTGCCAGGAGCTCCTTCGTCAGAGATACTTTAAGAATTTTCTTCCCCTGGTACAGTATACCGTGTAACCGGTACATCACTGCAACTCTATAACCATAATAAAGCCATAACGTTTAAGTTAAGCCTGCTAAAGCTGACGTTTGATATCACAAAGACAGCAACGTTAACCTGAGTGAGTTGTCAATAAGAAAACAACACAACATACATAACTTAAGTTAAGTTATTAGGGACAGAGCGGGACACAGAGGACCTGATCCACTAGCAGACTGCAAACGAAGCACTCTACTGTGGGTGGCAAAATATTGCCCAAAAAGGATTTGAGTAAGTTAATGTGTGTGTGTGTGTGTGTGTGTGTGTTGTACAGGAGTAGAAGGCCCCGAGGACAGGAGTTAGCACAGAGATAGGAGAGGCCATTGCTGCATCCTGGAAGTGGTACAAATTAATGGATAAGGCACTGGGCTGGAGGCCTAGCATTACGCCTCCGGTCATCATTGACTCATCCAACCAGGATGTGGTGGTGCTCTCTCCTCCCTCACCCAGGGAACCCCAGGCTGAGGCAGAAAAACCCTCAAAGAGAAAGAGGGAGCCAGAGTGGGTCCAAATCCACAAGTCACAGGGAGGGATTTTTCAACATATCTATCCTGCTGCCTTCAGTTAGCTGCAGGGATTTAATGAAGGTTTTCATTCTGTGTAAAGCAGCTGTGGACAACAGATACTGTAAGAATCACCCAGATTCATTTATAGATCTATGCAGACTGATTTACTGACGTTCCTGCTTTAACCACATTAAACATTGTTTTTTATACTGATTTAAATCTACTGGCTGGGGAGTGTTTAATTAAATTAGTTTACATTTTCAGAATTATTGTGTTATTGCTGTACATTTGCTCCAATTTTGTGCTGTTGTTAGGGGAAGGCGATATGGCCAAAATCTTCTATCCCAATGTAGGTAATTTCATATCTCAATAATGATATATATCACGATGTAAGATGTTTTCTGATAATTTAATAATTAAATAGTCTATATGAAATAACCACATAGTAAAGCCTATTTCTGTATACTCGTGTGAATTAAATACTTTACAATTGAAACGTACTGATTAGTTTCTCATTTAACTTGAGTGCAAAATGAACATAACAGTTCCAAGTGAAATGATAGAGAAAAAAAGCAATAAATATATCCAGCTGCTGTACAGGCTACACTGCCTATGTTTTACAAGCATGCACACACATACATTCAGATTAAGACAACAGTTTGATTTAACTACACTGGGGTATTCCGTGTAGAAAATTTGAGTTAGTATGTGCTCATTATTATCAATTTAGACGACATAATTGTGTCTCATGGTATCTCGATGTATGATTTCATCACGATACGATTCCATTAAAGGCCAATAAATTATCATATTGAATTATGGCCCAGCCCTAGCTGTTGTTGACAGAATCCGCAGATTAGCAGCAAATAGACAGCGCACGCCGCACCACAAACAGACATGGTTCTGAAACATCTATTCTCAGTGCAAAGTCTAAGACCCAGTTTTCACCACTAACAACTCACTCTGCGCTGCCTGACTTGAATGAACCTCCCACCTGTTTACTCCTCTCCTCCTCCCACCTGTGCACAGAGGGATGGGCACCAAAATGCCACACAAGCGGAGGTCATGAAAATACTAAACAGTCGGAGTGCTGCTTGCATTGGTCATTGCTCCGCCATAAATAGAGGGCCCTTAGTTTCTCTGGCCTTATGATACCTTACATAAAAACCATGCCAATTAGTTCCATGCAGTGAGGTTTACACTGCTCTCTCTTTCCCAGATTTAAGATTTGGGAAAAACAGACACAGCACAGGTATCACATCAGGAATCAGTATAATAAAAAAATATTATAGTACTCTGTCAAGGTATTGATTTTCTTGTGTTTAATCAACTGATATTGGTCCATATATTATGGCTCTTTTTTTATTATTCATTGTGCTACTATGTTGTACATTTTAATTAATTTATATTTTGTTTGATTGACTGTCTGTTTTTATCATGAGGTATATTTACAGAAAATTGTGCATTTTTACAGCAAAGCTTGTCTGCAGACTCAAACATGAGCTGTTCTTCTGGTAATGTTTTAAGATAGTGTTTATCAGCTTGTTGTTCTGTGGCTATATAGCATTCTTATCACAGCCAGGGCATCTTACAGAATGCAATTTTCTTCAAAGCTCACAGATGTTTTCCCTCTTATCACAAGTGCTAACTGATCCATTGATGAAAGCAAGGATCGAAAACACATTGTTTTGGTTATTATTTTAGATTGGCTATCTAAGGCCTTGCTTAACATAAAAAAAAGACCAACGCAGAATACAATCCCGAGATTTCTTTGTTTGTTTGCCGTGCCGCCTGTCGCAAGTCGACCCACAGGTGGGTCAAAAAGTGATGTTATGTATAAATAAATATAATGTTCAATAAATGCATGATGAGTAATCGTGTTAAATAATCGTTAAATAATTGTGATTTCAATATCAATCAAAATAATCTGGATTATTATTTTTGCTATAATCGAGCAGCCCTATTAGCAGTAACTGTAACGTTACCATTGACATCAAACAGTCTAACGTTAGCTTGATGTAACATTAAAATATTTCAGTATCCACCACAGGATGCCATTGTCATTGCACATGGGATTCATAATAACGAATGTCCGATAGCCCACCAACAACATTCTGCATCTCGTCAATAAAAACAAACATACATTTCGTCATAGTTTTTATTATCAGAGATCTATTTTTAGCTTGTCATCGTCTCATCTTCGTCATGGAAAAAAAGGTTGTTGACGTAGATTTTTCGTCATAGTTTTCGGTAAAGAAATTAACACTGATGTAGACCAACGCAGCAAAGCAGAGCCCATATGAAAGGTTGCATTAATGGGCTAAAATACAGACATTTAGAATATGAGTACATTAAAAGTCACTAAAACATGCAGAAGATAGATATGTTTTGAATGTGCTGGGCCTAAGGATTGAACATTCAACAGTAAAGTTCAAAATTTGAACTTAATTTTCAAGACTAACAGTAAGGGGCGCTCTTCACACAAGAGAAATGTGATAGGCAGGCCTCAGATTTGCACTCAGTTGCCATTTTATTAGATACACCTAGATAAAACTAATCAGTCTAATACACTGACCCAGCCATACATCTGACCTTCATCAAAGTTATTATGTTAAGTTGTTGTTCAAACTGTGGATTCAACTTTGCGGTCATTTCAGAGGCTTTTTGTTCTCGGTGCTGTTGAGTGGTATTGTGTTATACTGTGAAGCACATCTAATGTTTTCCCCAGCCCTTTTATATCAATGAGGGTAGACACAATACTTCTCAGTGTTGTATAGTGTAGTGTAGCATAGGTTTGCATTGCTTTTGTATTACCCTGCAATGGTCTTAGCTAGGTGTACATAATTAACTGGCAAATTAAATTAATTCCACAGAGGGTCACGCATAAAGGTTTCAAAAAGATTTATAGGCAAACTTAGGGGCTGTTGAACAAGGAGTTATTACCAGACTGCTTTTCTATCAAGGGTATTGTGACCCAACTAGAATAAACAACCACACAGAGCACAGCACAAACACACTGTGCACACCACTGGGCTGGCTGTATCATAATATTCACATTTCAACACCATGGACAGCTACAATGTTGACACGAGCTCAGCAGCACATCAGAAGAACAACAATGCCATATTTAAAAAAAACAAAAAGACGTTGCTTACCATTAAAATACCTGAAGGTGTGGGACAGTGTGGCTATGGACAGTCAGGACAGTATCTTAATATCCTCCAGTCTTTGGTGCACCAGGGGGTTAGCTTTCTCTCGAGATTCTGCAGCACAAAACGGGCCTTCCACGTGTGCAGCATGGCTCGCCTGTTCAGAAGAAAAAGTATGGGAAAAGAAACTTTCACACATGGCAACGAAAGTCAGAGAACATTTGAATAAATTACAGTGAAGGCTATTGTAGGTCCGCTACTGCTGCTGCTCGAGCAGTGTGGAAATGATGACAGTGAGAACAGTATCTTTATGCAGGAGGATCTTACCTTCGCCAGTTTCTGTCCTCGCGCCATGCAGTCAAAATAACGCTGGTTTGAGCATTGTATAAACTGGGAGACGGTGTAAATAGATGTGGCTTGGTTTGTCAGCTCCCAAATAACCCAGGGCCGGTCCGTTTCAGTAAGGTAGAGCAGCAGAAGCAGCCGGGGGGGGGACCATGCTGTAGCATTAACCAGTGTAGCCTGACCCTGACCTGGGTTATGCTAACGTTAGCCGCTGAGACTTAACTTCGCTGGTATTGTTAAACTCTGCTGGTTTTCCTCACTTTCGCCTCTGTCCAGACCGGGTGCTCGGACGCTGCTGTATCTCGCCTCGACAATGCTGGTGTAAACGTGTGCCAAAAAAGAAACTATTTTTTTCATATCTGATATGTTAGCAACCTCCTGCCAAATCAATTAAGTGCGCAACTGCGCACACGCAGAATGAGGCGTGGTTATGGGCCGCCACCTGAGAATGGCGCTGTGCAGTCAGTGGGCCTAAACAAAAGACTACATGTTATATATAGCTTTTATTTAACTAGGAAGTCACACTGAGATTAAAATATCTTTTGCATCAAACGTCCACAGTATGGCACACTGGTAAACAGAGCCTACCTTTGATATGGTTTTACATCACTGTGTCTCAGTGGTGGAATGTAACTAAATAGCTAGATTTACACAAATGTACTGCACTTGAGCTGCTTAATTTTCCTGCATTTTGTGCAACTGTATACTTACATTTCCGAGGCAAATATTGCACAGGTACTTACTAGTTATTTTGCTGATAGAGGTTTTACAAAAAAAAACAATAAAAAAATGATGCATTAAACCTACTGTAACACTATACATAAAGTGGTTAAAATATAGCTTTACTTTGTCTAACTACAGTACAACAGTAAAATGCCACTTATACATGCAACAGGAATATGATATGATATTGGATAATATACTATTCATATTTCTCTGCATAATGAGTCCTTTTTTTACATTTTATATTTTAAGTACATTTTAATACTTCCGTACTTGTGAATGCAGAACCTTTACTTGTAATGGAGTACTGCTACATGTATAGGCCACATGGAGCAGACCTTTTAAATTGCAAACACAAAAAAATTAATACTTTTCTGCATACTAAATGCCAGGTGGAATTTTCTTTTTCATTTTTACACACTCTGGGGTATGTCAATGATTAACAACAATATTAATGATGCATTATTATTTTTTGTGTAATATTAAATTAAAGTATAATCCCCTGTTAACTTCCCATTAACCACCATGTTAAATGTCCATTATTGTGTTATTTTTACTACCCCTATTACCCTTCAAAGTTTTTTACTTTG
>JAOVVB010243903.1:0-20000 GCA_028570985.1 Heterobranchus longifilis | reverse complement strand
AAACTTTGTTTGGGTCTATTCAGAAGAGCCCAATCATTGTCCCACTTAGCAGCGTGGCCTATTTCTCACAGATTCCCACGTCTTAGAAATCACTCTGTGTTTGTCTAAATCCATTTATTTCTCCACATGTAAGCCCACACCTTCGGCACCTCTCACATTTATTTGGTCACACTTCTTAAAGCCTAATTAAAAAAAAGACAACTTAAATCCTCATGCTTTTGGTTTTCTGGACAGTTTGAACTTCTGCCCAGCAAAAGAATCAGAACTTATTATTATTCCTTTCAGATGTAAGCTCGCTCTCAAACAAAGAGAAAGGCTTTGGACAGGCCTGATTATTCTGATTCCTCGCCTTTCTTTTCTTTATTTCAAACCATTAAAGGTGTTTTACTTTGTGAGAAACCTGGGGAAAGACGCAGGCTGCACCCAGGGCAGACCAGCTGCCTTGATGCGGGTGGGACATTAGCGACGCGTTTGAATAGTAATTATGCTTGTATGGGACTCCCACCAGATGACATGATTGGGATTTTAACCCAGACTAATATTCAAAATCGCATTAGAGAGGAGCCGAATAAACGGCACCTGATTCAACGCTGTTCATGCGTGATTTCATTCAGAATGCCTTCTCGCTTTTTCTCCACAGAAGTGGGCTGCACCATTCCGGTATTCAAAGTCTCAAAGTTTCTGCGCCGGGCTTTTTCAGGCCACATTTCCCTGACTTAAACTCACTTTGTCTCGCATGAGGAGACGCGGATAAAAGCGTGTGAAGTTGCGTGAATTGATATGTTTCGGTGTACCTTATAAATTCATACCTTTTCTCACTCGAGCGCCTCAGAAAGAAAGTGTCACTCAGGCCGATTCTCTCTGCTGTCCGACGCATTTAGCAGCAGATCTATGTGAGCAGTCCATTCCTAAATGTATGCAGCCAGGCCTCTGCGTGAATAGAGCAGCGTGTCAGCCGACCCTAATTGGGATTTAGCCACCCAAAGCATATGCACAAAGTGACAGAAAATCACAGGTTTCAAAGAAAGTCACAACTTTTGCCCTTCTTGGTGAATATAAGGAGCTCAGAGTAAAACAGCATTTTTCTTATAGGACGCAGGTTAGTGACCCGTTGGCTGCGCGGTGTGTTTGCGCAAACTAAAAGTGTGAGCAAAACAACCACGTGGCAAAGAGCATGGTTAAAGACACGTAACCTTGACCGGCCCATATGTTTGAGTGAGGCCAGATATTTAACCGAAGTCATGGTTATTATCTGAACAAATAATAGGCTCGTTTTATTGCTCCTTTTCCTTTTTTTCCCTTTTAGACAGTGAACATGTAGGATCATCATTTTTTTATTGTTTTGTAGTGAACATTATGCACACACACACACACACACACACACACACACATATATATAAATAAATAAATAAATAATTATTATGAATAATGATAATAATAATAATAATAATAATAATAATAATAATAATAATAATAATAATAATAAGTTGTGTCTAAATCTGTCTAATATTTTTCAAAGAAAAACTACGTCACATTTGATGATTTGAACATTCAATGCTCTGCGCAGGCAAGTCTATGTATGATATTTTGGCAAATTTCCGTTTTTTTCCTATCTATATATTTATTTATTTATGAGACGACACTCGTCTCTTCCAATGCGTCATTTTTTCCACTGCAGACGGGGCACCATGGAGAGCTCCGCACACACACACACACACACACATACACACACTCTGCCTTGTCTGTTAATTATGATAGCCTAATAAATTCCATCCCATCATATTGATGAGAAGCGCATTTATCTCCATGAACTTAAGCCTAAATATAGAGGGTGATTTATAGGCTATAAATGTACACCGTTCGGCTTGGATGCACATTAATAATTCGCTGTAACAAAATGTAATCTAATGATATGAGCGTCTCGCGGCTCCTCATTATATCTCCGATTGACAGTTCTAGGTCCAAACTAATTGTGTCCTGCATGTTCGGGTGGGATGAGCTTGTAGAAATGATGTCCGAGAGAAATATTGATTATTTCAACATGAAGTCTGGGCACAATCATCGTAAAAATATTTTTTAAGCAATTATATAATAACGTAAGATGCTGATGAGGCGCACTGACTCCAACGATGCTTAACATAGTTCATTGTTTTTATTTCATCTTGCTTATTTTTCATTATATTGTTATTTGATTGTATGAAAATGTAATTTTCGCATTTTTCTTTTGTTTAGAATGTAAATATCTGTTATTCAGACATTTAGCATTTTTCTAGAGTGGGAAATGCTATTGTGTTGCTGCACAGTGTTGATCCAACATATCCAGTCCAAAATGATCTGTATTTGTCACATTTGAAGCAATAAACATTATGTAATTAATTGTGAAATAATATTGGGGGATTTTGACCTTCTGTTGGCTTTAGTCAGATGCGTTCCATAATAATAATAATAATAATAATAATAATAATAATAATAATAATAATAATAATGGCACAGTAATGTTATTGCTGCCATAATAACACTGGTCCTGCTCCTATCTTTTGTTGCACTTTCTCTCAGAGGATTGGTGTGTTGCATGTCTCTGCTCTACGCCCCTGAGCAGGACACTGAGTGTGTTTGGCATCTGCTGGCCAGATCCAATCGCTCCCAATCAGCAGCAGGAGGAAAAGGTGTGGATGTGGATGGAATGAGGACAGGAAACGGCTGTGTGCCATCACTCCACTGCAGGACAGAATTTGACTGATGGATTCCTTAGCCCTCCAGAAAGTGTCAGGGTGACCGCCTCGACCCTCAGGTGTCTTTCTCTCTGTTTTGCTGTTCCCTCACTACTCCCTTTCCCTTTTTTCACTCTTTATCCTTCCAAAGCTATGAAAAGAAGCAACATCTCTCTCAGTTGAGCAATACTTTTAGCAGCATTTCATTAAAACAGTATGCATCTTGATGCATTCTAGGGCACCTCAAAAACACAAACACTGGAAAAGACATCAAATAGAAAAAAGACAAGGTAATTGAATGCTGATAGCTTTATTTGCGGCAAGTAGAAAAAGAGGGGTGTGTGTAAGGCACACAAAAGTTGAGACCATGTTGAGGCATATATAAAACCTATGAGATGAAGGTTTCACTCTGTGGCAAAGGGTCATTCATGGTCTTCTTGTCCAGGGCAAAGGGCGAAGGTCAGTGCCCAGACATGGTCTTTGGTCAGTGCAAAGCTCAGAGGGGCGTGGAGGTTTAAGGGCGAGAGGAGGTCACTTGAGGATTCATGCTGCTCATTCATCGTCAGAGTCATCGGCTGCACCGGTGATGATGTAGGTTTGTTCCTGGTGGTCCATCTCTACCACGTCATCCTCATTTTTAACTGTTCTGTAGGCGAGAGAAGTAACCAAAAGAAGCTTATTGGACCTATGCTGGCCTACACAAAGCAGGTTAAGACACTTTAGCAGCTTTAGTGATGCAATAAAAAGAAAGTATGTTTAAAATAAATAGAAAAGATACCTGATGGTACCTTTACCTAATGAGCACCGTCCTCCTCTCCGTCAGCTCCACAGCCTGCTCTGCGTAGGGCTCATTGTTGCCGCCATATTCATCATATCCACTGTATCCATATCCCATCCCAGCACCACTGGTGTCTCCCATTCCTCCACCAATCTTCCCCATTCCACCAACGCCTGACAGTGCAACACCTACATCACCTCCAGCCACACCCTCAGTTCCTGTACTGCCTCTGATTCCACCACCCATTCCACGATCTTTGCCTCCATCCCCATCTAAGCCTCCACCAATTCCATCATCTGTCCCTCCACCAACTCCGCCATTTCCTCCATGGAAACCCATGCCAGTGCCGCTCATGCCACCGGAACCTGCAGTGCCACCACCTACACCCATTCCAACACCACCCACACTGCTGTCACCTATGCCTCCTGTGCTGAATCCCAAATTTCCACCAACACCCAAACCTCCAGTCCCCCCTGTGCCCACACCTCCACCACCAGCGCCGACACCTCCAGCACCAGCACCCACACCTCCAGCACCAGCGCCCACACCTCCAGCACCAGCACCCACACCTCCAGCACCAGCACCCACACCTCCAGCACCAGCGCCCACACCTCCAACACCAGCGCCGACACCTCCAGCACCAGCGCCCACACCTCCAGCACCAGCGCCCACACCTCCAACACCAGTGCCCAACCCCCCAGCACCAACACCAGCACCAACACTTCCAGCACCAAGTCCTCCAGCACCAGTGCCAACACCACTCATTCCCCCAGCGCCCACTCCCCCACTGCCTCCACCAGTACCTACACCCCCAGCTCCCAATCCATGACCACCACCCATGACTGCCCCACCTGCCCTACCAGCAGGACCCATCTTATCATCTGGACCTCCAGCACCTATTCCTCCACCCATTCCTCCAGCACCACTGCCTGGACCTGCGCCCATGCCCCCTGCACCTATGCCCCCACCCATTCCTCCTCCACTCCCCATTCCTCCAATGCCTCCACCACTACCTCCCATCATCCCGCCACCCATTCCACCAGCACCACCCATGCCTCCTCCACTGAAGCTCATCCCACCACCAATGGCGCTCGTGCTACAGCTGGTAAGAGACAGGGTTTGGATCATGCCAGACAGCCGCAGATCCTCTCCTTCAATAAGTTTTCTGTAACAAAAAAACAAATATTTAAAACAAGACAAAACCTTTGTTTACATTTATTTATATATTTCATGGTACTAAAAACATTTTTTTGTTATTTTTCCTTCACCTGTATGTTGTAATCTCAATCTCCAGAGCCATCTTGACATTCAGGAGGTCCTGGTACTCGCGCAGGTGCAGCGCAATTTTCTCCTTGGTGGATTTCAGCTCAAGCTGCAGGGCCTCAATCCGAGCCTATTAGGTTAACAGAGCCATAACATCACTGTATGAATTAATTATTGTGGGGGCTTTGTGTCTGCATGCATGAAAGTAAGCGTATGTGATCACAATTGACTCTGGTGTGACCAGGTGTGCACCCTGGGACTACATGAGCCTATCTTTACCTGCAGGTCTTCCAGTTCCTTCTTGTACCTTTCTTGTGCCTCTCGGATCTGGCCCTCAAGAGCTTCATTCTTGCTCCCCATGGCTTCTAAGTCACGGTCTTTGCTTTGGATCTGGAGATATTTTTATATGATTATAATCATTATAGTGATTCAATATCAATTGTCAATCAAGCCTCAATTATTTATGTTCACTTTGCCCAGCCCTATACTCACGTCTTTTTTGGCACCTGCTATTTCATCTCTAATGCCACGAACTCTGTCCACGTGCCTTGATGTCTTACTGGTCAAATCTTCAAACTTGTTTTTATACCATGAATCCATCTCCTAAAAATAAGGGATGAAACATACACATGTAATCTAAAACACAAAGAACCTGACTCCAGACAGTGCTGATGTGTGATAACTTTACCTGGAGGTTTTTGGCTGCTATGTCGTCATACTGGGTTTGGATTTGTTTCAAAGCAGCTGCCAGGTCAGGGAGGGTGAATGCACTCTCAGCTGTGGCGTGAGCTGCGTAAATCTGTTTCATGAGCTCCTCAATTTCCTGGAAAAAATAAAATCTTTACTAATCATGAAAATTAAACTAAATATGTAATTCTTACGTGAAGATGTTATCCACCTGTTGATGGACCCGTTTTAGGAATTCAATTTCAACTTCCAGCTGCTCCAGCTTCTTCTCCAAGGCAATGCGTGAGGAGGTGGCTTTATCAACATCCTGCACAACACACACCACGATTATCATGCCGGTTTGGGACTGTATATTAATTATGAATGATGAAGGAGGTATTGGCTAATTAATTGCAACCTACTGGACGGAAGGCTTCAATGTCTAACTCGGCTTTTCTCCTCAGCTCCACTGCCTCCTCATATTTGATTTTGATCGCCTCCAGTTGAGCAGCTGTGGACTCCTTAGCCGCCAAGGAAATGTCCTGAAAACCACGAAGCAGAAGTAATATGGTCGTCTATTAGATTTGGAGGTGTGTGCAAGGGTGTGTGCAAAATGTAGATCAGCCACTTTTGCATTTTATATATTCATTCCTGTGTGTGTGTGTGTGTGTGTGTGTGTGTGTGTGTGTGTGTGTGTGTGTGTGTGTGTGTGTGTGTGTGTGTGTGTGTGCATGCAATTGTACAATCAAGTCATCTCATCTGTGCATAAAACATAGCTGAAGACAGCTGTACTCCATGACACCTTAACACGCTGAGGCACCTCTCCATTTGCCTGCCAGAAATAAGCCTGTTACCAGGTAAAGAACCTTGAAAACACCAAGTTGACGTCTTGTATCGTTGCTTGGATGGATCCACTACAGCTCAGTGAGGTGTAAACCTCACCGGAAACAAAGAATTCAGTCTTTATGCTCTATTGAGCTTCTGAAATGTGAAAAAAAAAAAAAAAAAAGAAAGAAAGAAATAGAGGCAATGTGCTTGGAGAATTCTCTCTCACCCGCTGAACTCTCATCTGGTCGGCGATCTTTTTCAGCTCCCTCAGCTGTTCTTCGTATAAGAGGCGCAGACCTGTTGGATTCTCAAAGCGGTTCTGGTAGGCCTCGATCTCTGTTTCCAAAAGCTTGTTCTGCTGCTCAAGTGATCGAACCTGTAAGCACAAGAAGACCTCCTCTGTCATTTCAAGTGCGTCCAAACCAGACACAACACAGTATGTTTCCTGTCTGTGTGCTCAGAGCAGGGCCGGACTGGCCTGGCCTGCTAATGGTCTGACCTGGCCTGGGAGTGGCCTGTGGGGCGCCGGGGGTGCGCAACTAACGTTTTGGCTTCGGACACTTTTTCACGGCCGAATAGTAAACACATGGGACTTTCACAACAGCATGGCGTTCATTCAGACAGGTCTGTAGGTGTTAGTGATAAACGGGTCAATTTACACCTGGAGTCAGAGACAATGCAGTGATCAGTAAGTTTAGAAACGTGTTTCCTTCCTCTCCCCAGCTGTCCCTCTCTCAGACTCCCGCTTAAAAAGTGGCCTGACTGGGCCTATATTTCGCGCTTTATTTCCCGGCCTAAATGATTTTCCCAGTCCGGCCCTGATAGTACACAAGCAAGTAATTTTATATATCTTTCTAATAAAAAAGTATATCTAGTCTAGATCAATCAATCAATCAATCAATCAATCAATCAATCAATCAATCAATCAATCAATCTTAAAAATTAAAATTTCCAAAATTTCTATTTAAAAGTATTATAATCAAACGTGTCCCTAGAGATTCAGTACAAAAATATTTCACTATTTACAAGTTGTTTTGTCCATTCATATTTTCATTCTATGGATCATGGCGGCACGCTACAAAGATTTGTGATGAGACAAAACCGTTTTAGAGCGTCGCAGTGAAAAGTTGCAGCGGTGATGGAGTCGTCTGTGACTACTACTCTACAGCCAGTTAGTATGTTGAAAAATCAGCTGGTCGAACTGTCAGCTGGACAGAGCTGGACAGTTTTGGACGGAGGTACAACGAGAGAGAGAGAGAGGAGGGCGCAGGCGGGGCTCGAGGGAGCTAGAGGTGCTCCCTCTCTTCATTCACTCACGGCCCGTTAGCGAGTAACAAGCAGTGAATCAAGCATTATTTTCACCATTTCATCATTACTAGATATAAAACTGCAGCTAGTATCTCATTATCACTATCTTCATTCATATTTTGAGATGTTACAAATTATATCCAGCAACAAAAAAGCCTGAAAAGCAGGAAGTTACAACAAGAGTACAGAGAGTTGTTGCTATGGAGATGATACACCGTCTCGTCTCGTCTCGTCTCGTCTCGTCTCGTCTCGTCTCGTCTCGTCAGTGTGAACGTTGCAAACCAGCACACTGTAAGTGGTTGCAAGTTTCAACTTGTCTCGTCACAAATCTTTGGTCTGCACTGGGTTTAAGGGGTCCTTGACCTAAAACAACATTGAAGACCCCTGATCTATCATCTTAACTGCACATAAAAACACTAAAATGTTCTTTGTTCCTTTGTCAGACGATGCAAATCTGAAGCTTGATGAAAAGACAGCAAGCAAAAGGCTTGTTCTGTGTGAAGACAAAAGGAAAGTTAAAACTGAGAACGTGGAGGAGACGGTGCCACAACTTGAAAACAAAGACCTGAAAGGCCTCTGCTGCTGGGAGGTGGAGTGGAACGGGACGGTCGGCATCGCAGTGGCATATGATGCACTAATATGTAGAAAATGGGACAGTAGTGGCCTAGGATGCAACGAGAGTTCCTGGAGTCTGCTTTGCTCGAGGGATGGATACACTGCCTTAAAAGCAGTGTTTCTGGATTGGGAAGCTGTACTCTGACTTACTACAATGTTACATCAGAAGAGCTGATACACACCTTCCATGCCAAATTCACAGAACCCCTCTTCCCAGTTTTCTGGTTTCAGAAGGGCTCTGAGGTAGACGAAACCCCACTGAGATGACGAGAAGTGTAGCCTACGGAGAGCATGTGAGCCGAGTGGAGTGGTGAGCATTTATGCTCCTCGCTCACCGTGTTCAAGGTGTTCATTCCCTTCCCTACCCGGCTCCAGGCCGCTAGCACCACAGTATTTAATCTAAAATGGTATTTTGACACGTATTTCACCTTTAACAAACATTGCACCTTCTGCGATTTGAAAATTGCAGTAGGCTATATTGCAATTTTGATAACATTTTGAATAATGTTTCAGCCGTACAACAGAAGAATAATCTGTAACTATTTTATTTTAATATTTATTTTTTATTTATTTTTATAGCATCAATGAGGAGGTTGCCTCGTCTTGTACTTGTACAATGACAATAAAGATATACTATATCTTCTATTGTTCTAATTCTAATCAGATTTTTCATATAAAAATGTCAAAAAATGCAGTTTTCAGCCTTTAAAATATGGAGATTTCCTGCTTTTCTCTGTTGTATATCATATTAAACTGAATATTTTGGGGGTTTTGGACAAAATGTAAAGACATTGCATTGGACTTTGATAAAGTGGGAGGGACATTTTTAATTATATTCATATATTTTATAGAGCAGACCATTAATTGATTAATTGAGAAAATACTCAGTACAGAGCCTGACATTTAAAAGCTGCAGCTTTTTTTTCATGAACAAGTTCTATTTTGATGTTTTTATGCACTCTGGCACCTTATTTACATTTAAAGTACAAAATAAATTCCTGTGTGATTCAATGTATTTTCAATGTGATTAGAAAATGGCCTGAGGTACAAGACACCGTATCAATGTACAAGTAAACCAAAAAGACAGTTAGCATCCAAACACGTTCGAACAAATACACATTTTAATTAGATTTTATCATATTGTACGAGGGCAAACTAATAGTTTTGGTTCATCATGAAACTGTGGCGGGCCACATTTGACTCTGTTAATGTGGTGAAATCATCACTGAAACTCATGCCAGTTGTTTTTCTGACTGACAGATAATGTTAGTCTATATGAAAAAAAAGGAACCAATAGCCAAATCTTTGTATTTAACAGTCAGACCCAGAAAAAAGAAAATCTGATTCTGGTACAGTACTACTGGAGAGTTCTAGCCCTAGCAATAGCATACACTAGTTAGCTGCTGATACAATTGTTATTTCAACAGATATAATACATGGTCATCAGTTAAGAATGATTTCTGATTTACGTAAAGGATTAAAAATACAGCGTTCCACAGCCATCCTTTGTCAAGAGCCTGACAATCTGAGCCAGATGTGCAGATTCCACCACCCAATTAACTGTTTAACAGTATGAACACTATCTTTGTTAGGCAGATGTCTTTTCACTGTGTTGTTGTCTTTTTGTCTTTTTGTCTTTTTGTCACTGCCTTTCCGTATTTGTTCCCATTGTGTGGGTTTCCTCCAAGTGCTTCGGTTTCTTCCCACAACACACTTGTAATGTCTACAATTAAAAATAAAATAAAGCATTTCAAAGTAAAATATCTGCCTTAATAGTTGTATCTTTTAGTAGTTACAGTTGAGTTGTTTATTGGTATTGTCCAGTGTTGGGGGTAACGCATTACAAATTAACGTGTTAGAGTACTCAGATTACTTTTTTGTTGTAACGAGTAATGTAACACATTAGTTTTGCAATTTAAGTAATCCGTTATTTAGTTACATTTTCAAATAAACAAGCTGTTACTTTTAAAACTTTACAGTGTTTCCATTTTCCTTTTGTTGCCACAAAAAAGTGAAATCCCCAACATTTGCCTTGTTTCTTTATCCTTTCTAGGAGGCTAATGTTACATATCATATACATATTACATATGTTACAAATCCTGTAACATTACAGGATTTGTTTTTGTTGCAAAAGATCATAAAGTTACTTTTTTTTACATTGAGAGTCAGCTTATTCACCATTTGCAAACAGCCGACATGTCGTCATTTAAACACCATATCAGTGTTTTGAAGTCAGGCTAAAAGATTTGTATCATCTGCAAATAATATGGGGAGAAAATGGTAATGATGTTCATAGCCAAATCATTAATGTTTATACAAAATAATACGACGATAGAACCCTGACATTTTGACATTTGTCTTCTCATGTTCTGAGTCTAGCAATGTGGACTCTGAAACTTCAAATCTAATAGTAATATCCATAGGCGTAGATTTTGGGGGGGATGCAGGGGTCACACCCCCGTCAATATTTAGAACATGTGCATTTGTCACCCCAATAAAAATATGAATTACGGTATTTCCACATATGAATGAGGCCTGAATCACATCTGAGAATATCCGATCCCATGTACTTTTTTTCTGCTTACACGTTCATAATACATTATCCGATCTGTGCCACATGAGAGGAAAAAAATCGGAATTGCGTCATTCCAACCGTGTCGTGTAAAGGTGGCCTAATATGCTCCCATTTTTCAACAAAAGGTATTTTTCCTGACAAATTTATCGGCACTTAAGGATGAAGTGAAATGTGGTTAGTTTGATTTCTGTTTTACCTTGTTAATGTATACAGCCAGTCTGTCATTGAGGACGATCATCTCCTGCCTTTCAGTTGTGCGGGTGTTGAGGAATTCTTGGTTTTCAGCCGCAGCCACATCCAGATCCATAGCAGGTTCTCCACTTGGCCCAACGCATACCATGGCTCCTGCACTCACACTGAAAAGTCAACCGTTAGCCAAAGATATCAAACTTGAAGAAGCGGTAGATGGCATATAAATGTGAATGCTTCAATAAAAAGTACTCTAAATGGCTTGAAAGAGGTCTTGAGAATGAGGAACTTACTTTCACATCAGGTAAAACATTTTAAATGACACATAATAATCTAACTGTCCAGTTTTCTTACTCATAAACCCGACATCTGTAGGCACTGTAGCTGAGAGCTTACCCTGCTCCAGCCATGTGAGTCCTGCGTGCAGCCGAGGCGGTCCTTCGTCCCGCTGACTCCACACGCATGCTGCCGGCCCCGGCTCTGCAGGGGTAGCTGGCAGAGGCATGACGGACATCTCTCCTGGTGGGGGATGGGCTGGACACCCTGACCTGGTAGGACGAGCTGCTGCTGTCCTCAAAGTGACGTCGGTAGGACGAGATCCTCTCCGGGCTGCGGCTCATGGTGGCGGCAGCGACGACTGTGTTTCCTCTGGTTCTCTGAAGGGAGACGAAAGAAAGGGTCTGTTGGTCTGTGGTTTACTGCACTTCACGGCTGTTCAACCTGGTTTGATTGTCAACCCAGTCTCAGGTTTTATACTTCCCATTGCCAGCCATACCCCAGCTCTGTCAAAGACCGCCCAGTTCATGAGCCAACACCTGTGGAATCTCGAACCTCTGCATGACCAAGCTTGACCTGCTGCTCAGATATCTGCCAGCAGCTTGTGAGGAGCAGCGCTTGGCTGGGATAGAGGCTGACGGCATCACCCATTAGTCTTTCTGCAAAACACAGAATGTGATCAAGTCGCAGGCCCCCTTTTGTCAGAACCACAATCGGTTTTAACATGGATTATGGTACATCCACTACAGCACTGGGCAGCCGACAGGCAGCAGGGTCCGGTAGCAGCCATTAGGTGCAGCACTGATGTGATGTGCTCTGATGGGACGAGGGACTTTAATTGAATGGAGAGGAAGCTGGAGGGTGACCTGATGAGGCCGCGGCTGCAGAGAAACAAAGAGCCGCAGCAAGATTTGACATAAATTAGTACTTATTTGTCTGATCTTTTCAACATATTAAAACCATAGTAATCAGAAAAAGGAACATGAAATTAACTGCTTCTGAGGGAAAATAAGGAGGCAGAGGAAAAGAGGGGGGCGAGGGTTAGTCTGGAGTTTACGGTTGACATGGCACAGTGATATGAGGGGAGAAAACAGTGCTCATGTCTGTTCAGGCCGATCCTTTATTGACACCTTCAGGGTCACTTGGTCAGGGGTCAGTAAACGCTGCACTGTCCTTCAAATGTAAGCGTTAACTACCAGCAACATCAACCCTCATAGAAAACTATTTTTCCTATGAGTGCATGCACGCACGCACACACATTACAATCTGTCCAAAAGCCAGATATTGGTTTTCAGCACATTTCAAGCTTTTTAATGTATTGTTCTTGTGAGAAGCTGTCTTGATGGAGTAAGCAAGCATCTATTCCTTCCCATTGACCTCAGATCTTGCAGCAGCATGGGACTTTTGGGAAGAGGTGGAATCAATCCATCTCCACTAATCATGTTGCAACTAAATAACATCACTCATCATTGTGGTATTTTCTATTACGGCAGTTATGAAGCCTCACTTCAAATGGCAACACAACCACTCCCACATTGCATTCTTCATTCAGATAAACATAGTTAAGGGGGACACCAGATAGAGGACAGATGATAAGGTGTAGTTAGATACTTTAGGCCCTTGCCTGCTTGGAGAATACTGTTTAATATAAACAGAAACAGCATCAACACTTCTGAGTCAGATTATTTACTCATGCATCTGGAAAGTCACTTTGAGGTCAGTGGTGGAGGAAGTATTCAGTACTTTACTTAAGTAAAAGTACTAATGCCACACTGTAGAAATACTCTTAGTAAAAGTAAAATTCCTGCATTGAAAATGTGACTTTAAGTAAAAGTATGTAAGTATAATCAGGATTAAAAGTACTGAATTCAGAAAAATGCCCCTTGTGACTGTTATACTATTATATATAGCATCAGATTATTATTACTCATGCATTAATGTAAAATAAGGATTTTACTGTTTTAGTTGGTTAAGGTGGAGCTCATTTTTAACTATTTTGTGTAAAACTGTAACTTGTGATAATTATCATTATAGATCGATTGTTTGATTTGTAAAAATTCTAAAATTAGTGAGACATCCCATCACAATTACCCAGAGCCCAAATTGAAACCTTCACAATGTTTGTTTTGTCCAGCGGACAGTACAAGTCTCAAAATTATATATTAAAAAATAAATAAATAAATAATAATAATAATAATAATAATAATATATATATATATATTTTTTTTTTTTAATATTTTTTTTTGTTTGTTTTAGTAAATTCTCACGATCCTCGTGAAAATAAGAATAATCAATATTATTATTATATTATTATTTTGTATTATTATTATTGTTATTTTAAAAATACATCATATGTTTTGTATGCAAAATCTGAATTTGTAAGTAACTTGTAACTAAAGCTGTCAGATAAATGCAGTGAAGAAAAAAGTACAACATTTCCTTCTGATATGTATAATGGAGTAGAAGTATAAAGTAGCATGAAAATAAGATACTCAAGTAAAGTACGAGTACCTCAAATTTGTACTTAAGTACAGTACTTGAGTAAATGTACATTCCACCACTGCTCAGAGGTCAGTTTCTTATTCTGCGTCAATGATTCAGTATCAACAAGCTGCTTCTGTGAGGCACTTGGATCATTTAGAAATCCTGACGAAACTAATCACGACAATATGAGAATACCATGTGTGTGTGTTCTGTTTGGACTTTGATCTTCAGCTGTAAAAGTGAATAGGGAACAAGGTCCATGGCCGACATACTGTAATAGAGGCATCAGCTTCTCAGCTGAAAACAAACATTCATTATCATGGATGTTGATGGAGGAACCTGTTAATGTTCCCTGGAGGGTGGGTGGCAAATTCATACAGAGACACAGTGGATATTAGACATGGCCTTCAATACCGTAGATCATCTTAGTCCCAGCGGCTGTCACCTCAGCATCCACTCTGCCCATTTATAGAACAAATTATTAAAATTAATGTCTTCTCACATCGTTTTTATAGACCTGACGGACATGTCTATAAGGTTGTGAATTTATTAATTAAAAAGAATTACAAAACACAAACTAAGTATCACAGTTAATCAAAACTATAATTTAATGTATTGAATGATGTTGGCAACAACTGCTGATGCATTTATGAGCAACAACAAGCTATTTAATATTTACAACACATCGACTTGAAATGTTGAACTGTCCATGTTGTGCAATGGATGACTTCATTTTAACTCACAATCATACACAGTTAAGTAGTCATTTGCATAGTCCGGAAACAAAAACACTCTGTGTTCATTAATATTTGTAGTAAGGTTTAGAATAGTCACTGGTTATATATTAATCTCTTTAGAAGTTGTAAAGGGTTTACAAATAGTTTTATGCTGAAATAAATTGACTTCAAGTAACATTGCAGTAGTTAGAAAATGTTTAGTAGCAGTGGTGTGATTGTTGATGTGTGCTGAGCCCTCTGGTTTCAGTCTTTGGATTCACAGATGAGGAAAACAACTTCTTCAATCACTTTAAACAACAGAATAGTGAACAGACTGTTTAAAAACCCTTTACAAGACTCCTTGTTACGCACTCTCACTTGCCAGTCTGACCTCAGTTAAGGGCTTTAAATATTTCTTTCTGTTTTGTTATCCCTGGATCAGTGCTGCTCTTCATTTTTCACCCAGTCTTGCCATCCACCCGGGTAATGTTGAATACTGAAATGGAGAGAAAAAGAAAGAAAGTGAAAGAAATGTTGCATAAGCAGAGATGTGTCCAAAATGAAACTGCATTGTGTTTGACTTTAATACACTGCATTTAATGATTTCATTGTTAGCCTCTTTGAGCTAAGAAGCTTTTTTCTACTTTTCAGTCAGATACGGGAGATGTGGTATATGACAGCTCTCAAAAGAGCACTGCATGATGGGTTTGCATGATGCAACAACAGGTCAACAACTGTAAGTTGGTAAAACATAATACTGTCTTGTGATCAAATATATAAATATTTACTGGTATTTGCCCAGACTTGAAAAACAAGTCATTGTAACTAGAAAAAAACAATAAATCTTACACAGGAGCCTGTGTCTGTGTCCCCGTTCTCAGAGTCCCTTCACTGCAGGAAACAAACCTCTGAGTGATCAACTACACGCTGAAAATAACACGTTTTGAAGATTTGGATTGTGTAATAAGGCAGGCCTGCTCTGTTCTTTTGGTGAATGATTGTAAAGATCTACAAAATTGTGTACATAATTTTCGTGGAGGTGTTCCACCGAAACAGGTTCCCTCCCGACACTATTTTGCAGAGGCACCGTCGGGGCGTGGCGCCGCCCAGGACGATTGTGATGGGTTTATGGAAATACAAACAGACCAGGGAGTTTATTTCACTATTCAGGAGTGAACGCACATTCAATCCAGACTTTCCCTCAGCAGCACTGTGGAGATAAGTCTGGTTACGCAAGTTTAATAATACACTGACACAATACACTGGATAAGTACCTCATGCAACCCCATTTCAAAACATCCAAACTATCCAAACGAAGCAATGATTTTGACAGATATATGCCAAGGAAAGGTGTCTCACTCTTTGTATCCCAGCGAGACGGCTGTGTTGAGTGCGGTTTTGCTCCTGACCCCTGCCAGACAGGTGAACACGATGTTGTCCGTCTGCTGGGGCATTTCATCACCATACTTTTCATTGAACTCTTCCGGACCCAGCTGGAGGGCAGTGTCCACCTGTCCCACTGCAAAGAAGCACAGACACGTTTCAGTATGACCAGTAGTGTTTTAAATGTGCTATAGGTAAAACACAGGTGCGTCTGGTGTTTCTGTGAACTGCTGTAAGTAAGTAGTGTCAAAGCATTGCACCTAGATACTTATCAGGATTGCCTAAGGAATGCTAACCATGAAGAAAGTTGATAGACTTGTCTGCAGGTGCCATCCATGTTGCAATGTTTTTTTTTAATTTTACTTGTAATGTAATATTGAAATATTTTTTTCCACAATAAAAAAGGCCTGCAATTATAAACTGAGACAGAGCAAACCCCTCTGGGTTATTTGTGTGACAGACTTGATATGATTTACAGTAGGACATTACCAAATGTGTTCATGACCCGCAGACAACAAAACTATTTGGATACTACATTTGTATATGGTCTTACAAGTGGGTGTGACATTACATCCCTGCAAACCTAATGCTGCATTAATCTGGAATCGGAATGATCGGAAAAATTAAATTCAGACTGGAAAAATTCACGTGAACACCCCCTCAAGTCGGAACAACAACTCAGTCAGAGAAAATGTTGCTACATGTGGTTAACATTGTGGAACAGAACTACTTGGTTAGGTTTAGGCAACAAAAATACTTGGTGAAGTTAGGGAAAAATAAAAGGAGTCCCGTTTGAAACCAAAAGTCAATGTTGTCATTTTAAGTTAAGCTGTAAATGAACTTCCAGACGTAGATACGTCAAGTTCTACGTCACCAAGTAACTGCGTCCAGTAGTGATGTATGGAAGTAGTTATTTTAACCCAAACACTGTTGTTTTTTCCTAACCGTACCAAGTAGTTTTGGTGTCTAAACCTAAGCAAGTGGTTCCATTTCACAATGTTAACCACAGCGACCGAAATGTGTTTAAAACGGTGACCGTGCAACCGTTTCAGGTTTAAATATAGAATGTCATATTTCATAAGATCTCATATGAGCCGGTACATGAGAATATGTTGACTGTCCATAGTTGGATATGGTGCTCTGCTGCTTTGACATACAGCAGGTTCAGGTTCAGGTTGTCAAATGTTGTTGGACATTCAAATTTGTACAAAAACCATGAAGCACTGAACATGACGTCATTATATATAGTTTTCTCTCAGCACCCCCAACCCTGACAGGCTTCCAGTGCTTCAAGCTCATGAACACACGGAAGTCAGAGGAACGACTTCCCAACTCGGAAACTAGGACCACCCGAGGAGCACGTGAATGCAGCATAACTTTCTGTGTATTTAAGGAAGAACAATACTCACGAGGAACGTTAATTGAGCCAGGGATGGCGCCGTACTCCCTGAGCTCCCAGGGCTCTCTGACGTCTATAACGACAGCTTTCCGGCCGGCCAGGAGCTGCTTCAGCTGCTCATAACTCACATCCGTGCTCGGTGGCTCTGAGCTCAACCTGCGGAACAGCAACTCTGCAAAAAACAGACAACATGCCTTACATGTGAACGATTTAAAAACATGAGAGTGAGTCACAAGCCAGCCAGCTGACATCCAAATGGCCAGTAGAGGTACACATTAACACAACGCTGAATGTAAAGCTCACTTTTGCAACCATGGTGAGTGCTGACAACAAGGCTGGACACAGAGCTTCGTCCTCCCGGGACGGAAACCGCAGGCAGGACGGTCCTGTTCCACAACAGCCGGGGAACAACCCCTGCAAACCCCCAACACCTTCTGAGAGCCATGTGTGATTAGCTACACCCTATTTTACACTGTTTCTATTAAAACCTCGTCAACATAAACCCGTAATTACGCAATAATAGGCTCCTGCGTGCAAAAAAAGTACTCCCACTCTTCACCTCACGTTCACCCTGTCTCCCAACAATGACCTGCGCATGCGCAGAAGTACGGATCACCGAAAGGACAAAAATACTCTCTCCTTTCACTTTTTATCAAACGCAAGTCATTAACCTAATATTTCAAAGGTCAAACTATTATCAATTAAAATAAGCGTTGTGTGCCCTAAGTAGCTTAAACTAATGCGCTAAAGACGTATCAAAAACATAATATATGATGCCTTCATGGTCACGGGAAAGACGGAAAACTCTCAATCACACGTCTGTCCACATATAACCATTGATTTATTAAGAGTTCTCATAATACATCCATGCCCCATGCCACTC
This sequence comes from Heterobranchus longifilis, assembly GCA_028570985.1. Classification (NCBI taxonomy): domain Eukaryota; kingdom Metazoa; phylum Chordata; class Actinopteri; order Siluriformes; family Clariidae; genus Heterobranchus; species Heterobranchus longifilis. The sequence goes on along the minus strand of JAOVVB010243903.1, from coordinate 1,926 downwards.
TCAGATACATGGGGGCAACTACTTCAGCTTTCCTGACCGCTAAATAAACAAATAAATGACCCTAAGCTGTATTGATAACATCACCTGCTATGATCTCAACTCAGTTATATGTTTGTAGTCAAAACAAAGGTAGCATATCATAAAAATAAAAAAATTGAATTAGGAAATTATTGCGCGTTTATGATACCACTAATTTCACATCAAATAAACAGAAAGACTTGAGGCAACATCACTTGCAATCATAGTCGGACATAGTAGATATTTTCACCACCATTACAGATGTTTTGGTCTCAGTAAATAAAACATAACAACACACCGATCTATGTACGTGTGTTAATAAAACGTTGGCTCTTGAATGAATGTACTAGAACCCAATAGACTAATTAAAGTCTATATCACAACCTGTGACTCCGTGCCTCTTTTCGTGAGATTTCCCACTGTACGTGAATGCAGCATTAGGCCACACTGAGCTGCCGTAGTGCGTCACCATATGTGCGTCACATGTTGACTAGGTTTGCTAGTTGATGCTACCGAAAGCTTGAAACAGTTTATAAAGGCAAAGGCAAAAACAAACAATAATTGAGATATTTGTGCTGTTGTTGTCGACACTCTGTACTTTGCTTTGGAATGACTTAATATCTCCATGTATTGTTAGATAAAACACACCTGTTAATGTTTTATTTCTTCTGACAAGCTAATGTAGCTAGCTTGTTTGCTAGCCAGGAAGAGTTGACATCTCACTGTTGGCTTCAGGTTAGCTGACACAGTCAACATAGGAGCTAAAATAAAGAGGTGAGTCTATGCGGCTTTTTGTTGTTCATTCATTCCTTGCATTTCTTTGATAAACGACATATGGGCATCTTATGCTCACATACATTGGACGGATGAGACTAATTGAGGCTCATTAACCGTGTTATTGCACAGTAACGTTACTGGGTAGTTAACCTTAATCACCTTGTATTTGGCTGGCTATATTTATTCGCAGTGACATATTATGCAGTCTGTAACTATTTGGACCGTCACGTGTGGTGTTGTTTTGGCTCAGTACTCATATACAATGGTTTACAAATGGTAATGTGATAAGTCATTGCAGCAATAGTGCAGAAACGGTTTAAAACGTGACATATTCAACCTACCGGCTACCATGGAATTATAAGGTGCAAAGTAAATTAGAGTATTTTTGACAGGCAAAGTAATTCACCTGGCCGCAATCAGGTGAATGACCCGAGCAACCCCTGCTAGACTGAGGGTGTAAAGCCCCCAAAACGAGCAAGAAATGCACATGGTAGCAGTACAGTGCAGCCCATTATCACCTGGGAAAATACCAAGTATTGGCTGATGTCTGTAGGATGTATACCCAAGACAGGCATTGTTTGCATAGGATTTGCAAGTAGAAAATGACATTATTTAAATTTAGGTGAATTTGTCCAGCTAATTTTGGTTTCTTAAAACTCAGGACTATGTATGAAAAGAGCTGTCATTTATTTTTGCAGAGTCTGCCAACCACTCGATAAATTACCATTGTTTTTTGGCTAGTAAGTGAAGCAAATCTACTTGCCAACTGCATATTTTATGAGCATTTGGCTAGTAAATGGTGCTATTTTTGTACCCTGTTTGGTTAGCCTTTCTGAATTACCATGGGATTTAATTGTGGGGAAATTATTTTTGGTGGTAGGGTCCAAAATGTGAAGTTTTACAGTATGCCATGCATACTGGATATGGGTTGCAACCATGAATGTATAAAGAGAGGTTGCAACGATAGTAGCAGCAACAGTAGAAGAAGACATCCGGCATCCAGTGAATAAAATTACAGTTTAATATGAAAGTTACCATTTGTTATCACTAGCTTACCAATAAACACAGCACTGACCCATTTCAGAATAAAGGCCCAATAACAGTTTAATGGTAAGCAAAATTATATTGACT